>WPIO01000069.1:1477500-1665000 GCA_009760855.2 Cristatella mucedo
TGCTTTTAAATACCTTTCTGCCAGAAATTTCAACATGCTTTAAGTCACTTTCTGCAGGCTATGCTTAAATAGGCACACCATACCTGAAGCAGTCATTCACAACGGATTCCAGGAAGGAGTAAATGAAGAACATCGCAAAATGAAAAAGTAATTTCACAAGAGAGGTACTGCAAGCTAATTTCTAGCAACTTCTGTTTGAAAACAAGATTTCTGCTGGAAAGGAACTATGAATACATGGCAGCATACGATTATCTGTCGAGTTTGATTGCATTTATTTCCGTGAAATCGCCAAGTTCAGGATGCTTTATTAGGAAAGTAGCTTATTGAATTTGCTAATCGCATTTATGCCATCGGGTCTCCTTCCCAAAGGCATGTACAAGACACACACGTGCACACACACGTGCGCTCGCGCGCGCACGAACACACACACACACACACACAGACACGGTCGCACACACATGCGCACCTGGACAAACACACACACACGCACACTCAGGCAAAAGACACACAGAGACACACACACACACTGTGTTTATATATATATATATATGTATATATATATATATATATATATATAGATATATATATATATATATATATATATATATCTCGTAACTGCTCTTAAAAGTCAGCAAACAGGTTTGGCACCATTAAGCAGCCAAACACAAGTTTATGCACCAATTTCCATACGATATGGAACTCAGGTTGCAAGAAACGTAGTGATTGAAATATTTTTATTTCTAGATGCTGTGCGTATTGAGGACATCCTGCCTAGCCAAAAAACTGGGTGACAACCAATTCTTTCTATAATTTATAATAACTATAAACATTATGAATCGGATCCCTGGTTTGATTATTGATAGATGAACAAAACATGGTAGATGAAGTTATTTAGTGAGACTTATGTACTGCGAAAGTATAACATCGAGTGATAAAATATTACTCCTTTTCTAAATACGCCCCTGGAGCGGTCTTTTTCATCGAACTTGGTCCAAAACAAAGCACTCGGTATTAATTGGAAGTCAATCAATCACTTGAAACTAAAAACAAACGTTGAATTTTTAAAGCAATGACTTGCTTCCTTTAGCCTAATCATCGCACTGTAGTTACAACAATAAAATTGTATGGCCGATTTGGCAAAACATCCAGAAGCTTGAAAGCCTACCTGCACCAAACAGCTATCCAGGGCTATAAATGGCTATTAATTTGCCAGAAATAAGTTAACAATGGTATGTTTATCTTTGCTTACAAAACGGATGCGACTTTTTTCAGCAGATAGACCATCGCTTGCGATTATGTATTGATAATTTACTTCAACCGAGATGAGGTAACTGAGGAGTCAACGTATTAACCTACTCAATGAATCCAGTGACTGCTGATCCGGATTCTGTAGAGGCCACTGAAAACGCTTGAATTCTACCCACTGGACCACGACCACTCTTTGCCTACGTCTCATATGAAACGCATCGTTCATTGAAGTCAGTCTGCAAATGAGCCCGACGGCTAGGACCCGGGTTGCCAGAATAGCCTAGGTGTGCATGGACGGCAATAATTGCCTGAACGTTTCTCTAAATTGCATGCAAATATGCTAAACGTTTCGGGTTAATCGAATCCTATTCGTCAGCAGAAAGACGGTGATTTCAAAATGAATTATTTATATTAAGAAAGTGTGCAACAGCTCAACAAATCCAGGGTAAAGATCGAGTGCTCAATCATGGAAATTGAGCCTATTTTTTCGAGAAATATCTCAAGATTGATGGCTGACTTTTGACAACCCTGGTGCATTCTTCGAGTGCCCCACTGAGCGTTTCTGCATGCCTGGAGCAGCATTCTGCACTGACGCTCTTTTTTGTGCCACGAGTCTGTGCCATATCGTAGGAGGCTGCAAACGGCACACGCCAATATTGTCAGGACCTTCGTCCTCACAGTCAGTGATACCACCCAGGCAGGCACTGGAGCTGAGACTCCGGAGTTCGCACGTTTTTAATCTTTTCAGACCAGCATGTGGAATTGAAGTTCCGGGAAATGTTTCCAAGAACATGCACATCCATTCTATTGGGTTAAAACGAAATTTATTCCTAACATATCGTAAATCTTGATTATAGAAAACTATAGTGTCCTTCGTTTCATTGAGCTCTTGCCCAGATAGTTTTTGAGATGGCTTCGACGTGATTCTGAAAGTTTTGCTCTTGAATCTGGTCAACGGCGTCTGTGACTTAAAAACGCCATTTTATTTAGAGCAGCAATATGCAAAATGACTGGTTAATTCTGATTAAACTTACGGAAATTTGTTAATCCAGGACCTCTATCTGATCAAATTTTGATTTAATTATATTAAATGAAATACGAAAGCCCTTTTAATTTCTCATATATAGATTGTTCAGTACCTTGTCTATTCTACTGCTGGGGCTAAGACCACACGGATCGAGGCGACATTAGTAAGGTAATTGCCACCGATCTGCCTTGTGAACGTGAACAAATTACATTCAAGCCTCCCGGCTTAAATTTAGCTTCCAAATTTCAGAAATTTTCTTGAAAACTGGGCACACTTTCACAAGCTGAAATGTCACATAATGTTCGCTTGTGTTTTTTAAATCAAAGTGGCCGAGCCAAAAGTATTGCATCTTTTATGGTGGTGGCATATCTAAAAATTGATTGACATTAAATCAGTTGATTCCACACCATAGCCATGTTGGCTTAAACGTAGTCAAAAACTTGGCCTCCACCCTTAAATGTCTATAGAAGGTCAGCTTGAAAATGCATGTCTTCTTCGAAATGTAGCTTATATTACCCTTATTTCTCGTTTCAAATTACTTGTCAATCGCCCAATTAGTCTTTGAAGCTCAATAAGTGAGCTCTTAAGGAAGAAATTCAATCATGTAAGGAACATAACTCCCCACTCCACAGCAATTACCCTATAAAGCTGTCCGAACACTCATTTCGTGTTATTTACGCCTTGTTGAAGTTGCTGAAAAATCCTGTTCTAAATTGTATTGTCTTTCTATCTACTATAAAAGTAGCCGATGCCATATTGAATTTGGCTCCACAGTCAAGTGTGCATAATTTAATATACATAAAATTGCTAAAATTGTGGTTTCTTAGAATGGGATACCACGTCCAAATTGTTCAACCCTTTTGTAACACATCTTCTTTTCTTCTGTAATTCACTGCTTACTGCTATACTGGCCCGTGCACTCAAGGAGTTATAACTTGTTCAAAACCCAGCAGCTAGGCTTGTCTGCGGTGATTGTCCCAGTTGCAAGTCACACCACTTCTTCTAGACTTCCACTGCCTCACAGTCACGCAACTTGTCCACTTCAGTGTTTTGTTGCTCACTTTTAGGTCGGTTCATTCTTTGGCTCCATCCTGCCTAGTAGACCTACTTCCCAACTAGACTAAGCATCGTGCCATACGCTTTTCGGAATCTGCCTTATAAGTCATACCTCCTCAAAATCTGAACTCATTTGGAAGCATAGCATTAAGTAGTAATGCTCTCAAAGCCTGGAAATCACTCCGTACTGCGTCACGACATTTCCTGACTTGTGCAGAGTGACCAAGAAACTAAAAACGCATCAATGCATTACAGCGTTCGGTGGGTCACTGTGACTCGTCCTTTACCTACTTACGTCGGCTGACATTGTGCAAGCTGGCAATAACCAAAATGACATGCTGACTCTGTGCATATCCCCTCAAACAATGTTAGGTTTGTGGTTTATTTAACACCATGCCAATAATGATGCCAAAGTGCATCCTTTACAGCCAATTTAAAGTAACTAGACAGAGATTGAGTTCCTCTGGAGCGTCACCTCCAAGTTATCAATATTATTAGTATTAATACTTCTTCAAAGCGTTTCTTCTAAATTTAGCATTCAGGCTAATGTCAAAATAGCTCTCGTTTTTCAAAACAGACAATACGAAATTGCACCG
Organism: Cristatella mucedo; assembly: GCA_009760855.2. Lineage (NCBI taxonomy): Eukaryota > Metazoa > Bryozoa > Phylactolaemata > Cristatellidae > Cristatella > Cristatella mucedo. Next base: position 1,481,428 of record WPIO01000069.1, read on the forward strand.
ACTTCCCACCGGCTGCAGGAGAGTCCTGGGGTATGAATTTGCTGAAAATACCACGTTTGCAAGTACTACTTAGTTCAACTGTGCTCAAGAGTAACATGCTGTTAAGAAATAGCCAAGGATACCTGCAAATCTTAATGTGGGCTGATACTAGGCATGTACAAGATTACACCCTGCGTGTTATGTACAATAGTGATATGGTTGTTCACAGTGTTCTGGTTACCACCAACCGCTTGATCATGCTTTCCTTCCACCTCATGTAAAGTGGGTAATACTAAATTTTGTTCTTGATATGCTCTATAACAACGTGATATTAATAATATTTCTAGTACTATAAGTAACTGTCTAGTTACGGCTTGAAGTTGAGAAACAAGAGGCAAACATAGCAGCTATGAAACACTAGTAGTTGTTCCTTTTACCATCTGTATCAAACACTCTAGAATGAGGTGTGGCAGACAAGCTGAACTCATATACTGATTCAGCACCACACATCTTGCATAGCAATGATTGGAATTGCAATGCAGTCGTTCAGGTTTTTACTCAGAGGGAGACTCCAGAATATTGAGATTAATGGAAAAAGATTATCCAATGGACCTCTCAAGTATGGGGTACATCAGGGCTAGGTGCTTGGTCCCATTCTTTTCACGATTTTTACTCTCCTTCTTGCCGATGCAATTGCAGGCACAGTGAAGGATTTAATTTCTATGCAGATTGTACTTAGTGGTACCTTTACTTTGATTAACTCTCTTCCCTCTAGTACTTACAGCTACCTCAGCTCCACTGCTGCACATATTGGTAAAACCTTCTGAGAGGAAAGGACAAGAAAACCACCTTGCTATTTGATTTGGGCAAACCGAGTGTGATTTGGAAATTGGAAATGTTACACTCACAATCGGCTGTGCGAGCCTGTTTTCTGTTGAATCTGCACGATATCTATGCGTTATACTCCAACGTGACCTTTGATTAGACATCCTCATCATCTCCATAGTCAAGTCTGCCTACTTTCAGCCGCACAACGTTGGTAAAGCTCAACCTCGTTTAGACAGGGATAACCCTTCATAACTAGTCCAAGCATGAGTGGCATCCAGTTTCGACTGCTGTAGCTCACAGCTTACCGATCTAACAACCAGTTCAATTAAAAGCATGCAGCCAGTGCAAAACTTTGCAGCTATTTCTGTCTGTCGTGAGCTTCCCAGTTGCAAAATTATACATCACGTCTGACCAATCTGCACCGCCTCCAACTCAAGCAAAGCCTCATCTTCTACGTTGTAATACTTGATTTTAGGTCACAATTCTTTGGCTCAAGCCTTCAATCACATCAACTAGCCAATCAGTCTGACCATCGTATTTCACATCTGTGGCTCCTTTAGTGTATGCCTAAATTAACTTATGAATGCTGACACTGCGCATTCATCTAATGGGATTACCTGCAAGATGACCCGGTGCATGTTACCCTAAACGTGCTATTCTTGTGGCTTATTGAGCATGCTACTACTAAGCATTCAATCCTTCTTTATTTGCTGTAAGCCTAAAGTGCCTAAAGAAAGATTTTTTTCTCTTAGGGCGGGGTATAACATGTATTTTTTTAAATATTACTATTATTATTATGGAAAAATGCTATTTAGAAATAATAGTTTTAGCATTATCGCTTTTATTATTGTGCTTGCCATTTAGGGAAACAATTTAGATTGGTTACTTTTTTATCAATTTTACTTTGTCTTACCTGCAGGAGTCTTTGATATTTAGTTACTCAATTTAGAAAGCTATAGCATTAGCTTTTAATGATTGAGCATTCAATTTTAGCATTTATTTTAGCTGAAAAATCATATCTTCTAGTTGCCAATCTAGGGATGTCACTGATTTCCTTTGTGGTGCTTTGAGATGCACGTTCTCGTGATTTCAAGCACTTTTGCATGTGAGTGCGACATGACATGCAAAGCTCGCTTTGCATGCAAAATGTCGTCTGTCACAAGGTGGCATTAGAATGATACGTGAGCAGAATGAAATCCAGCATCATCGGCAAAAGAATTGAGTTGTGGTATTACCATTGTGCCTACTTCCTCCTTGTGATAGATAAGGTGATAAGTAAGCCTGAACGAGTTACAGAATTTCCAAATAAATTGCCTGTAGCCATGCATCAACCCACTGCTTGACGGACTGTCAAGGATAAGCAGCTTTCACCATGTTTTGATTTACGTATAGCTTATAATTGACATCGGTATTGTGTCGCCAAACGCTCAGAAAAAAACCAACAACAACTGCTATTTAATCAACCCCTGGTCTTTTAATAGTTGTTCAGCATTAAAGAAAGTCAATGTAACACACCTCTACACACGCGCGCACACACACACACACACACACACACACACACACACATACACACACACACACATTTATATATATATATATGTATGTATTTATATATATATATATATATATATATATATATATATATATATATATTTCTTACGTAATGTTAGGATTATTGAATTCAAAGTAGACTGCTGAAACTTTACCTTCTTTATCATTGATCATTGCAAAGAATGACACAGAGTTTTGGCTACTCTTTTGGAGCTATAGCCACGTCATCGCAATTGTTGCCTAATAAAAATATAAATTATTTATTATTTTGTGAGCTCAGTGCATCCATCCAGTGGCAATCTATTGGGCATTAGGCTTTCCTCGGGTGAAGCAGGGTGTTTCAGGTGCTCTTTTTCTGTCACCATGTGGTGCTCCTCTACACTTGTAGTCATCAACCGTTAATAAGTAGAAGATAAGCTACATTTCTATACATATGCATACAATTCTTACATATATATTTAGAATTTCGGAAATATTTAGAGTTTATTCAAGTTTTTCACCCCACTATGGGATCTTTCGACTAAATCAAGGTAAAATTTCTCACTGCTGAATAAAATTTTCCTTTGCAGGCAATGTAAAGTACCTTGAAAAACATCGAATTCTCTGAAACTCCTATATCCAACGTGTTATCATTAATACAATTTAAATATTGACATTGAGACCACCGAAACAATGAAAATTAACATATTAACTTTCGGCTATCTGCAGCAAAGTTTGAATTAATAGATTGAAACTGAAATAAGGAATCATTGGAGCAACCTAGCAATGTTAAATATATTTTAATTTGTTCAGCTATATGGTAGTACTTTTCAGCCAAATTTATTTGGAAAATTCATTGAAATATCAGTTATAAGGAAAGAGTAGGAAACTTTTGTGAGATATATCCATCATGCAATACTGGAGCTGATGGGGAACTAACCACGTTTATGTCATCCATGATAGCACCATAAATAATTAGAATCTTTGTTAACCTGATGGAATAAATCATAGCTGTACCCAGATTTCCTAAGATCAAGGATGATTTGATAAAATGTTTCCTGTCATACTTTAACATACCCCGGAAAAAGAGTAGGTGGGAAGGCGAGCTACAGTGGTTTCGAGAAAATTCGTTAAAACACTGGCAATCAAACGTTTTAGCACGACAATTATAGAAAATATTTACAATTTCACAGTTATACTAGTAACATAAAGTTACATAAATACTATACATACCGGAGGAGATGATTAGGTTAACTGGTCGCTGAATTAGGATTCCACTCCGTGCGCCATCATAACCATCAAAACCTCTAATGTACAAGCGTAAGCGAAATGTTCCATTGTCTGCAAGCTTCAAGTTCTCAATAGATAACTCAATTTTCATGTTAAACCCGTCGTCAGACAATCTTTCACACTTAAATTCTAAGGTGGATAGCATTCCTAAATGCAAGTCACTTTGATAGCATCTCGGGTAACGAAGAATTTCCGCTTTAGATACTACTGTTGGATCACCATCTTTCAGGAAGCTAAATTCAATTGGCAGATCGATATTTGTAGCATTAATTACGACGCTAACTGTGGACCCAACGGTAGTATATACGTTTGTTAAGCTGGCATTCATTCTGTAAGGATAGTCTACAAAATTAGGTTGCATATCGCAAAACGTTTTGCAGTACCACTACAAATATACAAATAATATTTTCAATCAAAATTTACAGCAACGATAGTAGGCAAACTAAAATGAAAATGAGTAGTCACTTAAAATAAGCAGCGTACATCTTTTTAATTGACCAAATATTTGTATTTTACTTTCAAGATCACAATTTGAAATAGATAAATGAACATACATATCAATGTCAGTTTGAATAGTTTTTCAGCTTCATATTTTGATAGTGAATATACTGTTCATGGACATGGCAAGAAAGATATTTTGCCATAACTCATTACATGTGTTCACTGCTAGAACGTGATACAATAGCTGCCTTCATCACGGTCAACTTTTTAAAGCACTGTCAATTTAACATCTATTTAGGGTTTATTTGTACTTGTTCCCAGTACTTGGATTTAGTCTGTATCCGACCAAGAAATAATATAGTAAGCTAACATTTAAAATGAAATTATAAGATTTCACAAAGGTTTCCTGATATAAATAAAACATATTGCAAAGGTAATGGAAAAAACTTGCTTCAGGAGTGTTTTGTACGGTCACTTTTTTTATTTAAACCTACCTTGGTTGAAAAACTAGTTTAACCTTTCTTCTTTCTTTATGCTGGATAAAAGCTATGTGTCTCTAGAAAATAGCTCTACACATTCCTAAAATTATTTCAGTATGCCATTCATATCATAGCCAAACTAAAGCTTAATCCGACTTACACATGCCTAACTACATAATGGTCACCTCAGGTAGCTTCTGTTTCAGAATATAAAATCTATTTGGAAATATAGGACTGACGGCATACGGTACTGGGAATGTCGGGGAAGCTTGAAAGAATGGAAGCTCAAATAAGCTTTTACTTATAAAATAGTTGTGGATGCAATGCCAAATTTTGATCATTGACGACCGAACGTAACGCGGTAAGTCAAATCACTACAAAACCAGTCTGCTTAACAAATTCAATGCCTAACGAATTTAATGCCTAACGAAATAACGAACCCAACCTCTCCAAGGTAATGTAATAATCCTAAGAATCCATCCCACCGAGCAATACCATTTCAAAATGGCTAGTTACCTCATGAGTTTAAGTCTTACCCCGTTTCTGAGAGGCAATAAGGCAAATGCAAACAGACGAATTAAATTATAATATAAGAGCAATATCATCTGCTTTATTTCCACAGTGCTCTGAGAGACCATGATCTATATCCACGCGTCTATGTAGTGGCAAGGCTCTAGCACCCCTACCTTCAGCCCACTGTCATCAAGTCAAGGAATGGGTAAAAGTAATCCGCGAGTGATGTCTTTTACTACTTTGTAGAGACAGAAACTAAAAACATTCCTCTTCAAGCATTTTTGGTTCGTATGACATGTAGCAAGTCGATTTGATTCAGTGAACCTTAAGGGTAGGATGCCTCGATTATTGCCAGAACAACCAAGATAGTTAAGCAGGAGCTGGAGAAGGGACGGACCTAAACGTGAGTGAAGATTAAATAAATAAATAATAAATCTAGCTACTTAAACAGCCTCTTTTTGTATAGCGACAGAAGAGTCTTTACGGCTATCACCACCGCTTGCAGTGGCGATAAAGGATCGCCCACCACAGGAATTGAACCCACGACCTCGGGACCGAGGTCATGAAAGCAACCACCTTACCTAGTGAGCCATTACGGCTCATCATTTGAGGTAAGTGAGCTACTATATTGTAATGTAGCAATTCAAATTTTCGCCAGTTTTATTTTGAAAGCACTAACAATACTTACTAGAGATTTACAACTTCAAATTGGTATGCCTATTCAATCGCACCATGAAACAGCTGATAGCAATATTCGAAACTAGTGCTCTCAGGAAGTTTTCCAGGTGACCACATTTCAGACTACACTGGGCAATATGCAGTGCTAGTTCTTAACTTAAGTTTTTAATATATTTCGCCTGCTTATGCATGTCAATTGACCATGTGGTTTATGTTAGGATCAGGATACCTAAACATGTAATAGCAAGGAATGAATACCTGATCCTCAATTTTTCGAACCCAAAATGGCAAGGATAATTGTGTACATGGTTGTTCTCAATTTTATAGAGAATTAAATATTTCGTCATCGGATTTATAAATTCTTGACGAGTTTACACATAATCTTGAATTCGTGCACGGAGTACGGGAAGCTTTGCATGTTAAAATTCAAAGGCAGGAGCAATACGATAAACAAGCAGCAGAAATTATAGTTACAGCTGAATGTGCTTAAGTGCATTGATTCTATTGAGAAGCAATAAGATATGCTTGCAAAATTTACTTTTAGGTGTGCCATCTTGAGTTATCGATAGCATAAGCTCTGCTGGCTTTGGCATCATTTTCATTGATCTGGAGTTTCGTATGAGCTTTACTTAGTCATTAAAACTAACAAAATAGAGCTTGATTACATTCAAAACATGTACAAAGAATCTCTGCAGCAAGATTTCTTGGCGATATATTTTACTTTTCTGCCTCGCCAATTTGCTAAAAGGCAACTCTAAATCCATTTACAATGATATTGCATTAGTCTTTATAAGATAATACAGTTTTTGGTTTATGAATTATTCTTAAGACATTGCTTAAATAGCTGTAGAAATGGGATACAGCGGTTAACTACTTATATTAGGATAAAGACGTATTTTAAAACTGCTTTCGACTCAGGTTAAATCTCTCTACTAATTATAAACTGTCTTTGAAAGTCGTCTTATATTTGTATTAAGTCTACTCACCAGGATCTAAGTTCTTGTATTTAAAGTTGGGATGAATTTCTGAAAGAAATAGAAAAACGGCAGTACCAACATGGTACCATGCACTGTACAATTAGATAAGTCCATGTTTTGCAATATCAGACGTATGTTCCGAGATCAGTTTTTGAGGCATACTAAAGTAATAATAGTTACAATTTATTTAATTGTGACGTCTGAATTTTTTTTATCTCTCTAGGCACTGTACATGTGCTGCAATGGAACCATTATGGAACTAATAATGGGATGAGGCACCATGCTAGTCGGATCCCAGTGGTTAAGGTGCTAGCCCGACCAAGGTCTGGCCAAGGTCGTGTGAGCAAGCATTAAGGGCTATGTAAACCTCATGAATATAGATTGTAGTTCTCTTAGAGAACTATACAAATTAATTGTACTTCTATTCTTCAATTTTAACAAGCAATTCATTGTTAGTGGTTGTATCTAAATGGTCAGTATGCAAATATGGGCAGTGGCAGCACACAGTGTGAGCACACATGCTAATTCGCGGAAAAAAATAAAAACGCCATCTGAAATGCTTTTATAAATAGAAGTGCTTATTGCTTCCTCTTGAATCTTGCTATAACTTAGGAGGCCGTTGTATCAGTCGAGAGTGGTTTTCAGACATCGGGAGCAAACCAACTAAAGGCATCGTTCCCAGATGGCTTGGGTTCGACTTGTAACTTAATAACTGGATATAGAAAAACCAGTGTTATGAAATTCAGCTCGGTGGGTTAGTGGATATCACTGGTGTGCTTGGGTCAAAGGACAAAAAGACCTACAAGCAAGTTATAGTACCTTGAAGTCGATGGGCGGCTTAACTGCTAGCCAGTGCATGTTAGTGATAAGGGCTGTTAAGAGGCGAATTTAACTTGCACCTAACAAAAGTCAACCTGCTGCAGAACTCTGCACATACTATTAGTTCCTATGTATCTCCGTCAGTAACTCCACAAAGTCAAAGAGACCATGTGGGTGTTACGCAGGAGAGTTTTGTATGGCCCACTCACAGCCTAAGCGGCTTTCGTTATGCATTCGGTAGCCAACAGACTTTGTCTCACTCAACAAAGAGAAAGTGGGAAGCATCGCAGAGTTAGGAGAGCAGTTGTGGTAGTGAGTAGCATAGTAGTAGCAGTCCAGGATGGCTGAAAAAGATATGCCATAGTCGGCAGTTGGAGAGTAGATGTCGTTGCGTAAGAATTGTGGAAGCGAGTTCCACAGTCTAGGACCTGCAGAGCTAAAGCTTCTGTCGCCAACTGTCTTTAAGCTGAGGAATGGGACAGCTAACTTATTGTCCACACATGACCTGAGGGCGCGAACAGGCTGAAACTGATGCAGCAGTTCAGCTAGGTACGAAGGAGCCAAGCCGTGGCAGGCCTTGTGGGTCAGCGTAAGAACTTTGCTCTGTATCCTTTGCTCAACCGGCAACCATCCTAGCTCTTTCAGCAAAGGTGACACGTGCTCAAACCACTAGGACTCATTGATCAGGCCGGAGGACGACCAAGCAGTATTTGAGTGACACCAGCAAAGACAACTTAAATTATATTTTAAAAGGATGTATTTTTCGATGGCTCGTTGAGGATTTAGCATTACTTTAGCCTAAACATAGAACTCAAATACAGCTTAATCTTCCTGAAGTTTCACACGAGCAATTGCCTCGATTGCTGCAAACCAGGAATGATAAGATGTCCTAAATCCACAAATTATACTTACTGCGGTTATTAAATAGTTAAGATTTTTATAGAATTATGGTAATCTGACAAAAGGTCAAGATAATTGTCATACAAATATGATTTTTTATAATAGCGTGTGGGGTTTAACAAACCACCTGGAAATTGTATATTTTACAATAAAGGTCCTTTTAGCTTTGATTTGTTTGCTTCGTAAAAGAATTGAGCGCCAAAATCCGGTTTAATTTATGTGGGTAATTCGATATGCTAGAATTCCTGTTTAAGGCATGCAAGCTCAATATTTGACCAGTGCCATTGAATACATGTTCTATCTGTAGTCCAAGGATTGGATGCTCCTCATGTTTCTTGGCCCCCAGTGAGCCGGCCACTCTTCTTTCCTCTTCTGTCACTCGTTACGGCTGTGGCTTTAGCTTTGCCGAATGCTAAATTAAAAAATAAATTTGACCATGCAAGTTTATACAACAATAGTTGAGCTGTTGTAGCTGGTAACTAATTTATATTAGGTCTTGTTGATGCCTTATTTTTGTAATCATTTAAATTCCTTTTGGAAACCGATTAGTAGCAACAGAGACGTAAAGTGTTGTGAGTTCAGTAATCCCAGTACTGTCTCCAGGAGTCCAGCACAGCACTGCTGCCTCCAAAGCAGACTGGTAAATTGAATATGCATCAGTGCGGCTATAACTCAGGCCATGAATATAAAGTTGTTCAAACGGACGGAAGAATTTGTAATTAACCCTTAATATCACGAGAGAATATATAAGGCTATATTGCGCATCAAGAACCGTAGCTCTTTTCGCATGCTTTTCCTTTCATTTTAATAGAAAGAGTTAAACCATTAGAGTGGCTTTTATCTCATTTTTCGCGTTAAATTTCTATGTAATATCTATTCGAAATAATTCTCTACAATCTTCATATGAATCCCTATGAGGAAATTTAATACAAGGTGGCAAGAGACAGTCACCCCTCCATTGCAAATTCTTCTTTACCAAAGGGTTGTATGGCCTCATCTCAATTATACGTGAATGAATTATCTTTTCGTCGTTTTTAATCATTTCAACGTGCACTCTAACTATATAAATTAATGTGAGTTACGGTTCTTATTATCTGAAATCCTCATTATTTCTTGGGCCACATATGCATGTCTTCACTATCAGCAAGGGTAAGCTCATCAGCTGGGTATCTCCTCAAAAATAGTCAACATGGTATTCTTCTTGGATTTTTGTAAATTGCGTATTTAATGATAAAATAGTTATGAATGCAATCACAAACTTAGGTGTTTGACGAATGACCGGTACATGGTCGATTAAACTATAAGTCAAAATAGTTGTGAGAGTTATTGGACCAACCAAATGGGATTTATCCTCTCAAAGTACATTAACTGATATTGCGCAAAGACCAATAAAGCGAATCTTATGGAGAATCGTATGCACAAAGAACAATGGTAACATTAGCTATCGTTTGGTATAACATTGCTGCAGTGTTGACCTTCTGATAACCTTTAAAAGTCTAGGTCACCTATAGCAATGATGCACAGCAAAATATGTGGCTTTACCACCATCGCATCCACAGATTAAATACCAGTCACTCTAGAAATATGGCTAACCCCTCAAAAGATGCACAACACTAATGCAAGATGCAAACACAATATAAAAAATTAACATCACAAACTGTTGACTTTTATCACGATAACAGTCCAAGGCCGCTTTCGGACAGGCACATCATGTGCATACAGACCCATTATGCCTAGATAAACCAAAGGAACATGTTGACAGGTGACCCGTCACCTAAATTCCAAATTGCACACCGATCGGCCAGAGTATGGATGAAGCTGTGGAATTAATGAGGTACTAAGTACCACTGCTGGGAAAGCACTCGGAGAAGCCAACTTAAGCTGTCAAAGCATGTAGTTTATGAAAAAGAAGATAGAGTTACTACGTTTGTCGTTATACAACTTGGATACACATACTTACGAGCGTTTATTCTGGAATTATTTCGAATATATTGTTCAGATTCATGCAACAGCAGGCTATAATTTTACTAGTTTTCTGTCTTCCTTCAGGTATTACTTCCATCTTTATCTCAGATTTCACTGGATTCATTTAGATTCCGTGTTGCATAAATCAATATTTGCTCGTTATTTTATATTTTAAATTTCCATTTGATAACATACTTAAAACCATTTACGCATTTTTCTTCCGGAAATATGTAGACATTAGTGTTATAAATAGCCTCAATAAATAGTTTGTATCCCGCTGGTAGATCCTTTAAACAGCAGGCATTACAAGTAAGTTATATCCCCCCTAAAACCATCTATCCGTTTTTTTCCAAAATAAAAATCCTGTAGTTATATATATAGTCTCAGAAAATAATTTCTTATCCTGCCGGTAGATCCTTAAAACCGCTGTCATTATGAGTAAGTTATCTCCCTGCTAAAACCATTAACGCGTTTTTTTCGTCAATCAATATATATCCTTTAGTGGTATAAATAGTCTCATTAAATGATTAATTATCTTACTGGTAGTACCTTCCAAGTGCGGTCGTTTCGAGAAAGTTATCGTACGTAATGAGCATCAAACTCTGTGCACCTTTTGACAACCCTTCTAGTGCGCCTCATGTGCTACTACCCTATTTACATCAAGGGCCACACATTCGACCACATTTCGTCCTTCAATTGAATTCGATCATCAGCATTTATTACTAAATTCTGCTGTTCAGACAGTATGCAAAATGTATTCCACCCTGCGCTAAAGAGCGGCCTCGGGCGACTCCTAGCGTGGTGTGGACCTTTACTTGATTTCTCCGCAATACCTTCGGGTATTCCACTGCTATCTTCGCTGTGACTATTTATGATCTGCCCTCGGATATGCTACACAAAACAGGACCTGCTTAGCATAAGATGCGATGTCGCCATTAGTCGATACCTACCGGCGGGCCTTCTCCGGCGCTTCAGTGAGAGCCTACCTGCATCCTGCGTTCGCCCCATCCACGGCTCGGCTATCAAACCTACGACTCGTAAGTTTAAAGCGATAAATAGTACTTGTTGCGGTAGTAGCCCACCCGCTGTAGCCCAGCTCGTGAAACGTCGTCCGACGGCCGTTACCAAGGTCCAATTCAAATTCGAAGAGCCAGCGTCCGCCAGGCCGTAAGCAAACGCTAGAGAACACGAGCCACTTCATCGCCGTCGCCCAACTGTTAGACAGCCTCTTCAATTCCGGCAAGGTTGGTGGCGGGTTGCAATTGTTGTTCGCGAATCGTTTGGCTATAAAATGTGCAGTTTCTCGCATGGGTCATCGTTTGAATCAGTTGCTATCAGGTCTACATCAAAGACAATGCCTCTCACCGTTGTGATATACCGGCCTCCTTCTGGCGGTCTAAACTTGTTTCTAGAGGAGTTTTCAGAGTTCCTTGCAAAAACATTTGTGTGTGACAGACCGCTACTTGTTGTAGGAAACTTCAATATTCACGTTGAAAACAATAGCAACAGCCAGGTCCCCTCGTTTCTTGACTGTCTAGAGAATTTTGGTTTGGCTCAACACGTTAATCATAGCACCCACGTCGGTGGCCACAATCTAGATCTCGTGATCACTAAGGATGTCCTCCCCACTGACTTTGTGGTGTGCCCACTGACCCCCTCAGATCATTGTTCGGTCTCGTTTACTGTCCCTGCTCCCTCGTACGTGCAGGGCACTGTCGAATTTGCCAAACGACGTAACTTACAAAGCATTGACATGGACAATCTTTTGAAATCTGTTTGTGATGAAGGCCTTCTTGATGTGCATCCAGACTCGACCGGCTGCCTCGATACCCTCACTGATGCAATGAACATGACACTCAGGAGTGCTCTTGACAAGCCTGCTCCCGTTCGCTCTATCCGTGTTCAAAGTCGTCAAGATTTCTTTCAATTTACAAAAAAACTCCTTAAGATGCCCCTTGTTAAGCGCAGGCTGGAACGTCGTTTCAAGAAATCTAGGTCTGGGGCAGACCTAGTCAATTTTTAAGACTTCCTTCGAGTTTACACCCGAAAGCTTAAAAACGCCAGGGCTTCTTTTTTCATTAAAAATCTGAATTCCTGCCAGTCGGACACTAAACAAAATTTTAAAACAGTAAACCATTTACTGGCAAAGGCTGTCAGGTCTGACTCCCTAGATATTAAAGGCTCAGCCGAAAAGTTTTCAGCCTTCTTTACTGAAAAAATTGTGCACATTCGTGCCTCCATTAAGCCCCTCCCGACCAAAGCAATCGCTGTCGCTCAACCTGTAACCTTTCTTAAAAGGTTCTCTGATGTTCCTGCCTGTGATGTGGCTGCCTTAATTAGGTCTAGCAAAAAGAGCTCGTAACCTGAAGACCCTATACCTTCATCTCTGTGGTCTTCACTTTCAGACCAACTTAGCCGTGCCATAACCAAGATTTTTAATGCTTCTTTGGGAAAAGGGATCGTCCCCATGTCCTTCAAACCGGCAATCGTTAGACCTATTCTTAAAAAGCCTGGATTAGACGCAGCAGTCCTAGCAAACTATCGTCCGAATTCCCTTCTTCCGTTCATATCAAAGATTCTTGAAAAAATTGTTGCTAAGCAGCTCGGTGAACATATTGGAAATAATGTAATGTCAAAAACATTTCGATCAGCCTTCAAGAGGCAGCACTCTACTGAAACTGCTCTCCTCCGTGCAAGCAATAACATTCTACGTGGCAACGACGACAGAAATGTCACTGCCCTAGCTCTGCTAGATCTGTCTGTTGCCTTTGACACCATTGATCACGAAGTTCTGCTTGAACGATTGATAACAAAGATCGGGCTGGCAAAAGAAGCACTGGCGTGATTTTAATCATACTTGTCTGATCGTGTTCAATCAGTCTCGTGTGGGGTACAGGTCTCAGACATGAGAAGGGTCACCTGTGGAGTCCCTCAAGGGTCTGTACTTGGTCCCCTGCTTTTCCCTTGCTGTTCTCCTTTTATAGGCAACCTCTGGAAAAAGTGTTTAAGGCCCATGGAATAGAATATCACTTCTATACTGACGATACTCAGTTCTATTTGTCATTTAAACCGTCGGAATCTGCTGCAGCAACTGAGAAACTGAATGCTTGCCTTGCCGATATTTGATCCTGGATGTCGGAAAATTTCCTGAAATTAAATGACGATAAAACCGAACTGCTTCTCATAGGACACCCTAAGCGTGTGGCTGGATTAAAAGGCTTTGCTGTCCTAATAGGTGATGCTATTGTGCGACCTTCACCACGTGCTGGTAATCTTGGTGTCGTGTTCGACAGCTGCCTCAGTTTCAAAACCTTCATTCAGAACTCTGCCTCTACAGCTAGCCATCACATCCGATCAATATCCAAGATTAGAAGCTGTCTCCCACAGTGGCTTGTAAACAATTTAATTAGCTCTTTAATTCTGACTCGGCTTGATTATTGTAATTCCCTTTTGGCTGGGCTACCAAAGAAAGCTATTATGCCACTACAGCGGACTATGAATATGGCTGCAAGGCTGGTCTTCGAGTCCCAGTGGTTTGAGCACGTGTCACCTTTGCTGGAAGAGCAAGGATGGTTGCCGGTTGAGCAAAGGATACGGAGCAAATTTCTTATGCTGACCCACAAGGCCCGCCACGGCTTAGCTCCTTCGTACCTAGCTGAACGGCTGCATCCGTGTCAGCCTGTTTGCGCCCTCAGGTCCTGCGTGGTAATAAATTATCTGTCCCGTTCCTCCACTTAAAGACAGTTGGCGACAGAAGCTTTAGCTCTGCAGGTCCTAGACTGTGGAACTCGCTTCCACAATTCCTATGCAACGTCGTCTACTCTCCAACTGCCGACTGTGGCACATCTTTTTTCAGTGGTCCTGAGCTGCTACTTCTATGCTACTCACTACTTCAACTGCTCTCCTGACTCTGCTATGATTCCCACTTTCTCTTTGTTGCGTGAGACAAAGTCTGTTGGCTACCGAATGAGTACCGAAAGCAGCATAGGCTTTGAGTGGGCTATAAAAAACTCTCCTGTGTAACACCCACATGGTATTTATGACTTTGTGGAGTTATTGATCGAGATACACTACATTACATTCCATCTACACTGAGTTCCCATATCCTCAGCTACAATCGCATTTGGAAAAAACCTCCGGACCCTTAAGATTCGATCTGTCTGTGCGATCATAGCTACGTTTGATCTGCTTCTTATTTTTCATTCCGTCCTGTCATCATCGGCATTCTACGGCTACAAGACAATAGCTGACATTTTTGACAAGTTTCTACCTCAGAATAAGCTCACTGTGGGCCCTATTATTAAAAATCTCTCGTTTAAATCATAACATTGTAGTTTAAAACGGAAACAAATCATAAATCACATATGGGTGAGACAGACAAAAGTCTCTTTGGTCAATGACCAACTAGTGGAGCAATATTTATTAGAATAGGAGGGATAGGAGATTGGCTGGCTGCTCAGACACAATTTAAATTCTACCCTGACGTTTAGCAAAACTGAAAAGCTCGGTTCGCTTTACCGTAATGACGATATGATTTCAAAGACTTAACTACAACAGTGTCAAACCATTGTTCCATACGTTTCGATGAATAAAAAAGATATGATTCATGGATTGAATTATTTGATATTTTGCTATACATTTCAGAAGAAATATCTTGATTGCTGTAAGAGCTATAATATACAGATAATATCGCAGCAGGAAGCTCAACGTTATTATTTAATATTAGCAAGATATGGCGAGTTTCAAGCATAAATTACTCTTTTGGTAATTGGTGACCTTAAAATGTTTTATAAAATGGATACAAAGTAATTGTGCTACTTACGGTCGTGGACGAATAAATAGTATCTTTTCCGCCAACCAGAGCAGCTCGATGTCTTGTGACAAAGGTCGCGAGACGATGAGACGTTGACCTCATAGTTCCCGTCGTTTGCAAAGGTCAGTGGATAGGTGATAAATGTGATGCCAATGTCATACGTGTAGATGTCGTTGAAATAGAACAGGTCGGAATTATACGGATCCAATCTTACGATTTCTTTAGTTCGACTGCAGGTTAGTCGTACTCGCAGGAATGTTACTAATCTTGGAACATTGGGGCTGCAGGCACACCGATTACCGTCAACCACCTCATCAAGAATAACTAGATAGCAAAAGTATATTCTCGACGGTGGTGAGATTTTAGAAATTCGCATTACTTCTAGTCCTGCAGGTAGAGTGATTTGACCAAACCTAAATGGCATCTCAGTCCTGTGACCCATTATTGTATACTCCCAGACAGGTTCACCTTTCCATTCTAAAATCATAAGCCGAAAGCAGTTATTTACTCAGGTTATGCAGCTTCGAAAGTAAGAAAAATACAAAATAAATTATGAGAGGGTTATATGACTTGCTTTACGATTATTTTGAAATTATAAATATGTATCAATCTTAACAATAGTATTTGTTGCGATAAGATATATGTAATAAGCATAGTTTGTCAATATTATATATGATATATTTATATACATCATATGTTTATATATCATATAAGATAAATAAACGTGTCTGTTGTGTGTTGACCATCCATGCAGAGTTTTTCTCTAATACATAAATTCTAAATCCTCAACCCAAAGATCTAAACCCAAAAACTCAACCAAAGAAAGTAGAAAGTCAAACATATTTAGCCATTAAAAGACAAACTTCAAGAAGTGCACAATTTAATGATAAACTCATAATTGAACATACCCGTAGCTAATTGATGACTTGAAATTGCTTATTTACCATAATTGTAAAAGATTGACGTCGACCACGTTGAACAGCCACCTAAAAGCACGGTCACTGTGCAGATCTGATATTTCTGGATGAACCAACGACTCAGTAATAGCTGAAGAATAAATAGGCAAGTTTCCTGGAGTTTCGGTCCGTAAATACGCATACCAAACCAATAACGTAGAAGCTTAAAGAAAATTATGTTTTAGATTACTCTCAACTGTAGGTGGCTTTAGTTGCATTTGCCAGCGCCTAATACTTAAAGACTTTACAAAATCTATTTTGCTGTGCAGCACCATTAGTTTACAGGGAGGGTTTCTGATAACTCTTCAACAGTAACTGCCATTACATCGTCTGCTCAAATGAAAATCTTTCTCGAACGTACAAGTAGAATATTGTTATCAATTTTGGCAAAGCCAAATAGTTCTAGCCAACACCATATCAGCCGACATAAGACATACATGGGGATGAATCATTTATTTATAGAACCTTAAAGTTACCACACTGCATCATTGTAAGTCGGTGCAGGTTGGCTAGAATTAGCGTTGTATCTTGTATCTCCTTCGGTAACTCCACAAAGTCATAAAGACCATGTGGGTGTTACGCAGGAGAGTTTTGTAAAGCACACTCACAGCCTAAGCGGCTTTCGGTACGCATTCGGTAGCCAACGGACTTCGTCTCACGCAACAAAGAGAAAGTGGGAAGCATAGCAGAGTCAGGAGAGCAGTTGAGGTAGTGAGTAGCATAGAAGTAGCAGTTCAAGACTGCTGAAAAAGATGTGCCATAGTCGGCAGTTGGAGAGTAGATTTCGTTGCGTAAGAATGGTGTAAGTGAGATCCACAGTCTAGGACCTGCAGAGCTAAAGCTTCTGTCGCCAACTGTCTCTAAGTGGAGGAATGGGACAGCTAATGTATTGTCCAGACACGACCTGAGGGCGCGAACCAGCTGAAACTGATGCAGCAGTTCAGCTAGGTACGAAGGAGCCAAGCCGTGGCGGGCCTTGTGGGACAGCATAAAAACTTTGCTCCGTACCCTTTGCTCAACCGGCAACCATCCTAGATCTTTCGGCAAAGGTGACACGTGCTCAAACCGCTGGGACTTGAAGACCAGCCTTGCAGCCATTTTCATAGTCCGCTGTAGTGGCATAATAGCTTTCTTTGGCAGCCCAGCCAAAAGGGAATTACAATAATCAAGCCGGGACAGAACTAAAGAACTAGTTAAATTGTTTACAAGCCACTGTGGGAGACAGCTTCTAATCTTGGATAGGGATCGGATGTGATGGCTAGCTGTAGAGGCAGTCTTCTCAATGAGGCTTTTGAAATTGAGGCAGCTGTCGACACGACACCTAGATTACGAGCACGCTGTGAAGGTCGCACAATAGCATCACCTATTAGAACAGCAAAGCCTTGTAATCCAGCCACACGCTTAGGGTATTCTATGAGAAGCAGTTCGGTTTTATGGTCATTTAATTTCAGGAAGTTTTCCGACATCCAGGATCAAATATCGGCAAGGCAAGCATTCAGTTTCTCAGTTGCTGCAGCAGATTCCGACGGTTTAAATGACAAGTGCAACTGAGTATCGTCAGTATAGAAGTGATATCCTATTCCATGGGCCTTAGTCACTTTTTCCAAAGGTTGCGTATAAATGGAGAACAGCAAGGGACTGCGACAACTATGATGCTTACAGCAAAAGAGTCTAGCAGCATAGTTTTCAACAGATATAATGCCCTATTGCACAGGCCGATATACCAAAAAGTAGTGAGTTATAAAAATTGGGACGAAGTGGTGGAGCGCTTGGTCATTTGATTAGGCAGTATCCCTTTCAATGCAAGCTCGAAACGTAGCTATGCTGTGTAGCTGAAAGTAGGCAGGCTCGATCGTGGATTGTTTTGGTCTTCTAATGCAAGGTCACTTTGGAATCTGAAGACTTTCCGTAAGAGTTAATTTTGACCTTCCAGAACTCCATTTTCTGAGTGCAACTTAAATTGTTTCATAATTTGTAAGTTTCTTTAAAATTTTTAGCACAGCAAACTGCCTGTGTGGCTATTACTGTATTATGCATTTAATTGGGCCATATTCATATTTCCAGCTAAGTATTAGGTTTATTGGAGACAATAATGAAACCTCAGATGTTTTTTAAGTCTTGTCACTAGATAAATATATGCCGAAGTCTGGTTTAGGCTGCATACTTATTTACTCTTTAAAAAAATTGGGAAGGGCAATTCTTTATTTATAATTGAAAAAACTACGCAACGGTCAGTTCAAATTTACCCACGCATTGAAGACTAATCAACTTGAAGAATCTACAGTTGAGACCCAAATTTACGTCGTAATTAAATCGCTGCTGTAGAAAAAACTCTACCATAATATAAAAAACCATAGCCATTAATATTCGTCAATTATGATAGACTACACAAAACACGTGTATCTAGAGCGTTGACAACATACATACCTACATAAATATTAATTAACCTCAAAAATATTCCTAATTAGTATATATGCAATAGCCTGGGTGTCCTGTCCTGTCGGGTTCGAGCGTGCTACACAGGCTTTCTGGTTCAGGAACAAGGACCACACTGCTTCCGAGTCAGTAACGGCGTCGGAGACGCAGTGCCGCCTTAAAGCCGTTTTATCGGAGCCAGGGATGACGAGTTCAGCCAGGCAAGCTTCGTTGTCCGGCCTCCAGCTACCGAGAGCCACGACTACGAAGGGCCTTAACACCACCCACCGGTAGCGAGTGGTCATTAAAGATCAGGCAATGGCTGCATATTTATCGGACTTGTTCCGGGCCTCCACAATTAGAGCATCTTTGCTACTGTCGAATGGCACCGTCACATCAATAATTCCCATCCATGTAAGTTTTACATATATATATATATATATATATATATATATATATATATATATATATATATATATATATATATATATATATATATATATATATATATATATATATATATACATATATATATATATATATGTTTGTATGTGTGTGTTTGTGTGAGTGTGTGTTTGTGAATATGCATGCGTTTTTGTGTATACATGTTATTACGTTTCAATGGATAGCAACAGTTTCAGTTTGCAAGCAACATAACAGGATTTTTGTGAAATGTATGTTCACATCAAAGACAAGTTGAACGGATGAATCCGTGAAAAAACAATGCGGATGTTTGTTCTCTGTTACTCACAGTCTCCTTAATGCGAAAATCTTAGCACTCCATGAGGTTGATGAACAGATAGAGGGCCTGGTTCTTTCGCTCACCCTAATAGTCAAAGTTGGTTTGGCGCCATCTTACCAGTCTTGCAAGTTCTTCTTTTAGTTCGGCTCCTAGTCCTACACTGTACTCGTGCAAACACTTTCAATATCATTTACCCACAGATTTGTACAGGTTAAGTCAATAACTGAATAACTAAATTAATAAATGGCAGCTGTGGGCATATTATTTTGATTAATAGGTCCGGGACCGTTGAACTGATTTTCTCAATAGTTACGTAGCAAAAAAACAGTCTTTCTCCCAACAATGGCACACCCTTGTCAAATTGCATAGGTACCACTTCCAGCCTACCCATTCCCTTAGGTGCCCCTAAATCAGCTACGGCTTCATCATTCACATTGTGCATGATGAAGTCAGTGGGCTTCTGAATGTTGAATACGCTTTAGCTTTGAGTTGTCTATTGAAATACCTACAGTGCAGCACCCACTTTGCGTTCGGAGATGTGTAAAGTTACAGGTCTGCATGCGTTTACACGTTTCATTTCTGAAACTGGGTTTACGTTGGAGTCGGCAAATATTTAAAAACTTCAGGAGGTTCGCCTCTAATAGAGCGTTTCAATTTGTTTACATTTTTACTTTAGAAAAAAATTGATACGATTTTTTTAATTCTTAAATTAGAATAAAAACAATGAAACGTGAGAAATTGTAAGCGCTTGGAGGGAGGCAGCATATTTATCTTACTGAGTGTAAAAGTACAATGGTTTTAACTTAATTGCTTTTTCACTAAAGATGAATTACATTCCAACGTGTGGTGATTTCACTCACCAGCCTAACTGCCAGACGCTTTGCAGTAGCAGCTGGCTAGCCATAACGACCTGGCCTTTTTTGAGTATGTCGAGCCTGGCCTCCGCTTAAGTAAACTAGGTAAATGTCGAATAGCGGCAAAATATTAAGAGGAGGTTTAAAAATAAAACGTCTGTTTAGCATGGTATGCCATCATATTTGCAGTCGTAACTAGCTGAGCAAATTATCCCAGCCATACCCGTAGTATGTAGTTATTCTTCGAAGAAAAGATGTTGTGTCCAAGTCTTTCAAATTAGCCTTTCTTAAACCAATAGAATAACATCCTAAATTAGATTAGGTGGTCAATTCAAACTCTCACCCACTATCCCTACATCACTTATTGGCAAAAATATGTTAAAACATGGTCCCTAAGCGTCTGATAGCACAATAAAAATTAAATCTCAGACAGTTTTCAGCAAGGTATCAAGAGGCAGCACTCCATTAAAACTGCTCTTCTCCATGTAACCAATGACAACCTATTCAGTTACGATAAAAGGGATGTCACTGACCCAGCTTGGACATATCTATCCACTTCCGTCGACGCAATTAACCAGAACTTTCTACTTGAACTACGAATTACGGACCCTAATTGGTAGGGCAGACGAGGCATTTTCCTGGTCAAAATAATACTTTTTGCTCGCATTCTCATGATTTCGTATGGTCACCTGTATTATCTAAATGAACGGTTACCTGTAAAGTCGCACAATGATCAGTCCTCGGTCCATTGCAGTTGTATTGAAAATGAAAAAACAGCTGATTTACCAGCCTCTTTTTGTGGCAACAGATGAGCCTTGACGGCAATCAACACCTCAATTTCATTCAAGGTCGTGAAGAGCAACTGCCTCACGTAGTGTGCAACCTCTCGTAAAAGAGATTCAAGCACCTGATATATTGTATGAATTTTATGCTGACGATACTCAGCTGTATTTTTAATTTAAACCGGAAGAACCTGCTGCCCTGACTGATAACATATGTGCTTACATTGCTGATATCAATCTTGGATTCCAGCAATATTCCTGAAAGAGAGTAGGATGAGCCTGAATGGCTTCTCATCATAGCACACCCTATGCGTGTTTTTGGTTCAGAAGGCTTTGCTCTTATATTAGAAAAATGTACTGTGCTTGGATTAAGCTGCATAAATTAAAAGCTGCCTAAATTTCAAAAACAACAGCCAGCTTTCACCTCAAATCCTATATCTAAGAATAGAAACTGCCTTCAACTATAGCCTGCCCGAATTTTAATAGCTCTATTTTTCTGTAACGATTAGATTGATTTTATAAAAATATTACCGT
This sequence comes from Cristatella mucedo, assembly GCA_009760855.2. Taxonomy (NCBI): domain Eukaryota; kingdom Metazoa; phylum Bryozoa; class Phylactolaemata; family Cristatellidae; genus Cristatella; species Cristatella mucedo. The sequence goes on from WPIO01000069.1 coordinate 1,502,923, forward strand.
TTCCAACATTATAATACATTTGATAAGTCTCCTCAAAAACCCAATATATATCTAGGCATTTTAAAATTGCTACAAATGGACTACGATCGAATAGTTTTCAAGAGAATGCTCAATCAGCAACATAAATAACGTGGTTTGGTTCGAAATGCACAGGATCGGTACCTAAGGACGTTTTGTGGCTGCATGTACTGTCTAAGCCTGCTAGAGCACATACAGAATGAATCACAGGGACCCACTGAACAAAGGAATAAGCATAATATAAGCAGGTATATTTTCAGTTTCTTTTTAAATGTGGTCATGACAGGAGACGTCGTGATGCAAGATGGATGTGAGGTTCAGTCTTTTGGCAAATACAAACTACAGCCACTGTCTGCTATGGATTTGTGAAATGTAAGACGTACGGTTAAATAGTCAGATTACGAAAAGCAGGAGGTGTGATGCTTAGGCTGCTGGGAAGTAGATCTGGTATTTAGTCTTGAGCTAAAGCATACAGGGACCTGAAAGTGAGTGACAAAACCTTGAAGTCGATGTTTCACTTGATTAGGAGCCAGAGCATGTGTGTGCATAGTGGTGTGCTGTGGCAATTGGGATGCACACGACAGGTAAGCCCAGTTGCAGAGTTTTGCCCCAACTGTAAACCCCTTATTACCAAGACCGGTAGACCAGCAAGTACTAATGTATGTCATCGAAGTCAAGACGGGATGTCACGAATTCTGCGAGTAATTTGACCACGTTATCCATGGTTAATCTTGCCACGATTTTCAGCAACGTGATGTACCTAAAAGTAGGCAGGTGTGACTGTGGAGCTGATGTGGCCTTTTAATTAATAGACACTTCGGAACATGATACATTGATTTTGTGAATATTCAACATGAGATATTTCGTTGTAGCAAATTTTACTTTATCTTTAATTTTAAGTTTAAGTATTTTAAGCCTCCGGAAAGCCCACTATTTCATTGCAGCTAGCAATAAATACGGCTGCCAGGCTACTTTGCAAACGCTAGAGGTCTAAATTTGTACCTCTCTTTCTTCTAAAACTGGGACGGCTGTCGGTTGATCGATAGATACATTGCGGATTTGTTACACTAACCCGCAAGGCTGGATTTGGCTTACCTCTCAGGTATTGAGCTAAACAGCTGCACTTGTTTAATCCTCATTTCGCCCCCAGGTACTGCATGAACTGTAAATTAATCCTTCTTTTACTCAGCTTAGAGACCATTGACGACTGAAACTGTTACTGTTCAGGTCCTAGACCTCCAAAATCACTTCCGAAATTATTTTGCAATCACAACTACTCTTCTGCTGCCTACAATGGTGCATCTTTTCCAGCCGTCCTGAGCTCCTACTCCTATGTTAACCTCTACCTAAACTGCTCTCCTGACTCAGCTATGCTTCTTACGTTCTTTTTTGGGTGTGATATGACGTTTCTTAGCTACGCAATGTATTGCGGAAACCCCTCAGGCTGTGAGTGCACTAAACAAAACACTTTTGCACATCTCCCAAACAGTCTATTTGGCTTCATAGAGTTACAGAAACAGTTACGTTGCCCTAGGAAGCTGCACTAGTTCAATGCATTTTTTCCTGGTCCCTGGATATACTGCATCACTGTTGTCAAGCCTACTTTTAAGAAGCTTACTATTACCGTATAGTCGCATGCCGAGCTGGTTTGGTCTAGCGGTTAAGGTGCTCGCCCTGACCAACGTCTGACTGAGGTCATGGGCTCGAACCCTGAGGCATATGTGTCTGCACCTGAATTGAGATTATGTTCACTTGGGGCGCTATATAGATAAATTATGATTATGATGATGATACCAGAGCAAGGAGCTTCTTGAGATGCTCCGCGATGCAGCGTGCATAGGCCAAGTACTTTGATTTGTTCTTATCGTTCGGTGCTGCTTATTAAGCAGGTATAATCATGGGATTGCTTGTACGACTATTAAGCTGCCTAGTAGAGCTAGCAAAATAAAACTTACGTAGGCATGCCAAGGGCCGGTAACAAATTCTCTAAAAAGCACAATCCGAGCTTTAGAAAAGACAGTCCACATCCATCATGTTAAAAAGTCCATTCAGCAGAATGTGAGGATGGCAGTCTTGAAGTACCGGCCTTCGCGCTATTTTTCTAAATCAACATCATAATTGTGTAGTAAGGCCACTCCTCAAAAATGCAGCACTATACAAAGCTAAATTAAGCAACTTCCACAAACTTTGCTCTCCACTGGTCGTATCGAAGAACTGGAACGAGTCGTTACAGACCCACTGTACGCCTATGCAGGCTGTATTGAAACTTCAAGTCTATCTAGTAGGTTCCAGTTTGGCTTCATGAAAAAATAACTACATAGAATCAGCATTGCTGCTGGTGTATGACCAGCGTATTAAGAAAGCAGACTCATCGAAAGCCGCTGATGCTGTGAGTGAGCTATACAAAACTCTCCTGCTTAACACCAACACGGCCTTTATGACTTTGTGGAGTTACAGACAGATATACATTACATTTCATAATATTACATTACTTTGATTTTCTCTGGTTGGTTTTCCTATGAGTGCTTCACATGTTACCAGTCCATTGCCTTCTCTTCCAGGAGGTTGGAGACAGAGTCCCTGGATTTAATTAGTTACGAAAATATATTATTTTTTTAAAGCAGATTATTGGGCTACTCAAATTTTTATTTATTTTGACGAGAGACCAGGCTCACGCTTTTGAGGATAGGGGCCTTTGACTGCAGTCCTTGGCAAATATAGAAAAGACAAAACATCGACTGTGCTGCAATGTTTAAGTGAAATACTTGTTAACGAAATGTCTTCGCTTAACTAGAAGACATGAGTAATGCGGTATAAACAAATATTACAGCTTCTAACGTAAGGAATCGATCCAGTAGCTTGAGTAGAAGTCAGTAGCAGACTAAGTTATGGAAAATGAGATTGCATGCTACGATGACTAGTTCACGATTATTGTAGGCTATTTTTCTAGTAGAGCCCCAATTAAAAACTAGATTCTGCAGATGCTCCATCCTTATTTCCTTGCGTCGCTATGCTCCATAGAGAGCGAAATCAAGTTGCAAATGCTTTTCTCCCAGATTGGCGTAATACAAGTGTGAATTTTATTAGGACGATAAGTTCTTTACGGGTTTCAGACATTGGTATATAAAATACAGTTCTTGCAATTAATAGTACAGGGTAATGCTTTTAACATAGCTGGTGATTGTTTTAAAAAAGAGATTGAATTTATATCAGCTCCCTGCTAAATGTCAGTGCTCAATTTTCAGCTAGCCAACTTCTTACGTGTGCAGCCACCCAAACCTTTTGCAAGGTTACGGCAGCAAGTGAAATACATGTCTCTAACGAAACGCCTGATTTAAAGATTGTCGTGAGTATTGGAAAAGTATTATTTCCCTAAAAAAATACTTTCAGATTGAACAGCCACTTTTTTATAGCTACAAAAGAGCATTTACGACTACCGACACCACTCGCAGCAGCATTACTCAATCGCCCTCTGCTTGATTCGAACCCACGACCTCTGGACCAATGTGGCAAAAGCAACCACCATACGAAGATAACAACGGACTACTTTAAAAAAACCTACAGTGATTTATTAATGGGAAAACCTGCTCCGAAAATTCCGCACAGCCTACAGAAAAGACAACTTCTATAATGCACTGGCCGGCTCCTGTATTACAATAAAAGGCAAATAAACATTTGTGAACTGCCTATTCTAAGCCTCATGCTATCCACATATGATTGCAGTTGTCAGATACAAAGTAGCACCGTTAAAACGTCAGTAAAAATGATTGTGTGAGAAGTTGAAATCATTACTGGGGGCAGATTACCGATTAGAAATGAATGAGTTTGAAGTATTGCTTTGATAGGTTTAACATATCTTTTTATTAGTAGAACGAGAACTGACCGACTAAAATAAAGTCTCTTTTATCCTAATCCCTTACTCACCAATCGTTAACCATCTATGTAAGAGTACTCTTCTGAGATTTGAAATTCTTTGAAAGCCAACACAACTAAGAATGTTTCAAAGTCTATCCGTTTGGCCCGATCCATTAAGAAATTACGCTCCTACAGATATGTAAATGCTTAATACTTACTGATGAGTTCCAATGTTGCACCACATAACCAACCAAGTAGTCAGCAGCTTTAATGTCATCAACTGTCTGTAATCTACTTGTCAGGTAGAATTTTGCGTGCCCATTTTGTTGGAATCTCATTATTCAAACGGTTCCACGATGCGGTCGCTCTAGCTAGGGTCCCTGAATTTCCCTTGCCAATGTACGGTATGCCTATATACCAGCCTCAGCAGGCTTGGCCATAAGCTCTGCTTGTTTGGTTTAGCCAGCATTATTGAGGTAACATGCTCAATCTCGCCAACCTCAGAAAGTTGTCACTTAAAGTAAGTAATCATCACGCCTATCACGCTTTCGCAGCCGGTCCTTATGCATGTAGCCGGAATTTTCTAGCAAATAAACACAACATAATTCATGATATAACAGCTGAAAATCACCTTGCTAAAAATTATGCCTAGCATGACTATGACCAATGCGACGTCAACAGGCTTCAAATTCGTCACGGCAATTGATAAATCTAAACTATATGGAGAATGAACTTTCTTTACGTTGCTAAATCACATATCATTTATCATATATATATATATATATATATATCATATATATATCATATATATATATATATACACATCTTATATATCATATATCATTTTCCAACTATTAGCAATGCCCACGAAGCCATCATTAGTAGCTAGATTTTGAGTAACCTGACAGCAAACTACCTAGGGTAGCAGTCGTCTGCGAGTGTGTCCTGCTTTATCTCAGACGTTCTGATCTTATTACTGCTCTGTGTGCATGCCATCGACATGTCATCGTTAAGGGGGATGTTACTATTCCCATTCATTTGTTTTTACACTAATCTTTTGCCGTGTCCTTCACATATTGATTGATATTTTTGTGGATCATTTGAGTTAACCAGCTCAAATTATGGGTCACACTATTTAAAAAATGTCTTAATACAGAGATATGCGATTGTCTCATTGTGTGACCAAATTCTGCGTATTTGACCACATTCAGATAGCATTCAGTCTGCACTATGTGCCTTCCTTGCTATTCAAAGCGATTTGTGAATCACGAAACATTAAGATACCAGATGTCGACTGCGTCAAAGTGAACTAATCGTCTTTGCCATTTGCTATTCAATCTAGCTTGTGGTCAGTCATCTTTGTTAAAATGCTGCAACTCGACAGTAGGTGAACCACTTGACAAGTTTGAACTTCTGACTAACCATACTGCTCATCAACACCCATACCACCTGTAGTTTACTGCATACCTAGAAATACTTATGTCTGTAATATTATAACCAGGCTTGATAAACTTTGTGAGTGATCCAGAATGAATGTCTATCGACTGGCATAGATGGACTCCTTAGATCATATTAATCCACGTCAATAAAGTCAAACTCTAGCTTCGATCAAAATATGGTGGAGTCATATATGCACCATTCAAAATGCTACTACTAATATACTCCAAAACGTCTTTGAAACTGCACCTAAATAGGCCACTAACCGAGGAATCATTTCTTGTAGATCGATCTGATCGCTTCCCAAGCAATGTTTCCTTATCTACATAGACAAGCAGATAGTCCCCCTCTCAGGTAACAGGCATTATTTCTTTTGGACTCACGTCCCAAAATGAAAATCAACAAAACTCCCATTCCTCAAAGATGTGCTAAAGGTCAATGCGACTATTCCAGGCTGTTCACAATTGACGGAAAGAAATTATTCTCAAAATCAAAAAGACTTTGAGTCCCGTCGGCCGTATTTTCACAGTCCTACTGTTAGGAGAAATGTATCTGAAGCTTCAGCTAATGAATAAAACAACTACTTCATTTGATTCAGGGGATGTGCTGTCCATTTTCTGCTCCTACACTTCAGCTAGGTCGCTAATTAAGTAAATCGACACAAGATAAACAGAAAGTATGAAGCTTCAGCCCAGTCTCCTGCCAACTGTTCCTGCCCATGCAATTGGAAGAAGCTGTTGTTAGATCAGCTGAACTCGTATGCCTTCTTTTCAAGACCTGTTCAGTTTCGTTTTTAACTAGTCACTATCCAGATTCATCATTGTTTAGTGGTCATGTCGTATTTCTAAGCGTAATCACTCTCCCAGATATAAATTAGTGACGATATATATTAAGGAATGTGCACCACGTAGGATACAGCAGAACTATGGCAACTTAACCGGCAATAGTTATTAAATTGTTTGACGTTTGAGTTTTACAGAGAGCACCACACCATAACCTGGGGTTTTGGAAAACCCGAGACTGGTAGTTATTTTTACAAAACTACCTTTAATTAGACTTGCTGCAAGTCATGCTATGCTCTATGCGAAAAGATTATTTTTATATCGGCTTACTTGTAAGGTTTCCACGTTAGAGTATACAAAGAAAAGCTGCAGCTTTTATGAACCTTATTTCAAAGACGGGTCCATCTCTTATATGCGATTGGCAGCCTTGCAAAACAAAAAAGCTCACGTGAAATATTTTTCCGACGGGGCTAATGATTAATGACTATAAGTGTGATCAAAAATAGCTGGCTGAACTGAACTTCATGAATTTCATGGCAGAATAATTAGTGAATTTTAACAACTTTCTACATCAATACGATCCCAAATTAAGTAAACAAGTATTCCAAAAGTATTGGCAAATATGTTGTTAAGCAACAACCGTTGCAGTCAAAATTAGAATTATATTTTCTTAATATAATTCCCATAAGTTTCATAAACAGGCTAGTATCGTGTAGTTGTATCTCTGGAGAATATTGGATACAAAAATTTTTATGAATACCCACCAAACCTGTTTTGTGCATCCACAAGTTGTCGACTTGACAGTACAGCAAGAGCAAGCAATTCCAAGAATTTTAGCATCTGTTCAATGCCGTGAGGCAAAGCACAATGCAATGACATTATGCCCTTACATTTCAACGTCTATCAAATGTGAACGCAGCAGTAAATAAAAAATGGGCATTCTAGTGCACTTAAAAGAAACTTTAACGTTGCCTTTGATGTTCATCCGACTTTTAAACGATCTCCCAAGCTGACTTATTGAACATAGCAGGTAGAATTCTTCCTTACTTGCTACTTAAATTATTGGCGATTCTTGCAAGAAAAACATGGGAAAAAGGAAACAAAATATCTAATGTAAATATGCTCAAATATAGCAGTGTAGCATTTTCATAAGTTAAAATGACCGAACACCGATGAAATTAAAAACTTGCAAAAGAAGAATTAATTTGAAACAATGGCGCTCCACGACAAGCATACACCTGTGACGTTTAATATTAATAAGATAAAAATGAGGAAATATCCCATAGAACATTCAAAACTGAAAATGTGATCTGAGTTGAATAGCACCTCCTCAAAAATGACATGGTGGTCAATAATAGGAAATGTTAAAGAAAGACGGTTCGCAGTACTGATAAGTTATGTACAGTATTTAACATTCCTTTAATACCCCTTAATGCATATATGGCTGGTTGAGTTCTCAAGAAATCGAATCAAACCCTTTTTTCATGTTTCAAACAGAAGAAAACGTTAATGCACGTACATATATACAACACACACACACACACACACACACACACACACACACACACACACACACACACACACACACACACACACACATGCACACACATACACACACACACACACATACACACACACACATACACACAGACATATATATATTTATATTATATTTAGACCGAAAAAGTTTCAATAAAAGTAGCTAAAATTATTGCAAGTAGAAGAAGTTTACCTTTACAAAAATAGAACATTTTTTTACGCATTAATGAGATTAATTGTGATTCACTCATCCTATTTTAAAATACCTTGATTATTTGCTTCCGAGTGAAGGTGTTACAAGGCTTATAAAAACTTAGTGTACTCGGGATTAAGGACCCCTAATTTGTTGAATTTGTTAATAGGAATACCAGCACAGGATCCAAATGAACGATCCCCGCACACATTAGTTTCATGTGCTATTACATAAATGCAGGATTAGGTCAAGTTTCACGAACCGACTCTGCAAGTGTATATGTATCGTGATTAATTATCTTAACTCAGAGTATTTGTTAGACAAGTAGTCACATTTCCAACGAGTGTTTTCTTATAGCTTGATATTAACATGCAATCCGCCCCATGTGGTTCCATGGAACATATATTTCTGAGGCTAATAGCATATACTAATTAAGATACGTGCCGTCCTAGTTCTGTCTTTTATATCAGGCATGTATCGACAAAGATATTTCCCAAAAAGCTCGTCATTGATTTAACCTGTTTGCGACTGAATTTTACCGGTGGCTGCTCCTTTATGTGCTAGAGAGTGACCTCGGACAACTCTAGGCTTGGTGTGGACCTTTACCTGACTTCTCTGATACCTACTGATACAGTATTTCCCTGCTATCTTTTGCTGTGACTATTTACGCGAGTTACTCAAAAATGCTATAAAAACAAGACATTCTTCGCATAAGATAACACATCATCCTTAGTCGATACCTTCTAACAAGTCTTTTTTGGCCGGTCGGTGAGAACCTCCATCCATCCAGCCTTCGCCCTATCAACAGCTGTGCTATCAAACTTGAGACCCGTAATTTGTAAGTGCTAAAAAGTACTCGTTGCTGTAGTCGCTCACTTGCCGTGCCTTAGCCTTTTGTGAAACTTTGACCAAATGCCGTGACTTAGGTCCAATTTAAATTCAAAGGGGCTATTGGCCAACTTGAATGCAAGCCACTTAATCGGTTTCGCACGGTTGTTGGCTTTCTCTTAAAGTATTTCTGCAAAATTTCCACTCGCTACATTTCGTGGGGTTACTTATTCACGTTTAGGTTGACCATGAGAAGCTAAGTACATTTCCGCATACCTAACTATGAATGACACAATGTTTGAAAGCTGTATACATGATATAACCCTGCCCAGTTTCTATATCTTTCAATCTTTGCGTTCTGAAAAGATTGTTTGTAGGCTGCAATGGTTTGTCGTCAATCTTTAGTCTATATTATACGGACTTTTGCCGATGGGAAGAGTTTCAAAGCAGTTGCATTCAGGTCAACGTCAATGGTAGTACATTAACTAATGAGACATACAAAAATCATGCTCGCCGCCCAAACTTGCTTATAGAGGAGTTTTCGGAATTCCGTCCTAACTTATTTGCGTGTGACAGGCCGTTACCAGATGCTAGAGACATCCGTATTCACGTTGGAAAACCCTATCGAAAGCCAAGTCCCTTATATTCTGAATGATCTGGAGAGTTTCGACTTGGTCATACAGCTTAATCATGCCGCCCACGTCAGCCGATGGATCCTAGATCTCGTGATCACTAAGGATTTGCTAACGAACGACCTGGTGGTATGCCTGATGAACTCCTCGGATAATTGCTGGGTCTCATTTCGTGCTCCGTCTGACGTAGAGGGCCATGTCAAAATTTTCCAGTCACAACTTCAAAAACATGGATATGGATACACTATTAAAATATGTATGTGATGCAGGTTTTCTTTACCTGCTCCTAGACCAGACCGACAGTCTCTATAACGTCATTGATGCAGTGAGCATGATCTTAGGAGTGCTCTTCTCAAGCATGCACCCGTACATTCAGTCCATGAGCAGAATCGTGAGATTCCTTTAAATTTACAAAAAAACTAAAAAGATTTGCTATGTTAAGCACAGATTTGAACATCGCTTTAAGAAATCAAGGTCAGATGCAGATCTAGGCAATTTCAAAGACCTCATTCGAGTGTAGGCATATCCCCTTGCTTGTGATTTGCTTGATCTCATTCTGCTATTTTAAATTTCAAAACTTGGTTGCAAAACCTTTTTTCAAGCCTGCAGCATTGTATGCCCTGATTTATTTGTTTTCTCTACTGGCTGATGTGGGTGACCCTATTTACATCAAAAGTCAAACACAGGACCGCAACTTCTCTCACACCTGTATGCTAAGTTCACCTCTAACAACAAGCCTTTGTGTATATAACCACAGACAAATCCAATCCTGTTAATAGTGTGTCAATGCCTCCACATTTTAAGTGTGAACCCACCTCTGCATCTAAAGTCATCCGTGAATCACAAAAGCTCAAGATCATTGACGTCGATGGTGTCTTTGCCAGATTAGTTTTTTCGCCAAAGCCATTCCATCTCCTTTGAACAAGTTATAATTAGCAGAATGTCTGAAAAGGCCACTTGCTGATGAGCTTGACGATATCAAATGCATATGTGCTCTGTGCTGCGTTTCTCTGACGGCAGTCGGTTTAACACAAAACTAAACTAGTTAGGTCAAATGAGCTCTAGGTTCAAAACCAGTGTAGATCGTAATAAGGAATCTTAGTAATGGATAAGTGAGTGTAGTGATGCGATAAAGATCCATGTAGTTCTCTAGTTGAGTTACAGGGGTCAGAGGCCATCTCCAGCCAAGTCCTGCCGTACTCTGGCAAGACTATCAATCTAGCCATGCGGCCAAGGTAGGGTACGACGAGTGGCCTTCAGGTTAGACCTCTGCATAGTATTGCATGTGCCATCAACAACAGAGGAACTAAGCAAGTCTAGTGGTTGGGTTCTATACAAAGTACACTATAGGGACGCAAGACGACGACCCAAGCACAAACAAACGTGTTAGTCGGTCAGTCGGCTTCGGCAGTCCCACCATTGTACCGACTATGATCCGACAGTACGAGCGTACGCCGTAAAAGATGCGGCTAGCTGAATAAGTGATTTTCTAGTTGGAGTCGACGTCTGCCACAGTCGAGAGAGAGCTTCAGCCAAAAGATGCCAAATAATCAGGGGTCAGGAACAACTCATACGGGAACTCGGAATTCACAAGCCGTAACTATGAGTGTGATATCCACCTCTGCTCGGGCATTGCTTTGCCTTGCCTGAGTAGCAGCATCGCTGGACCATGCTTGCACCAATCCAGGTACATAACTCGTCGAGACCGAGAGCCTTTAAAATAATGACTTGCTCGGACAACTTCCACTACCATACAGCCCCAGTAACCTCTCGTCACCGTACATCCGGCCACACCCATAGGTCAGACCCCAGGGTTGCTGGTGATCCTTACTACATTACAGCCATCCTGTCCAGGCCAACCGAACTTAGCCTAGGAACAGTTCTACAACAGCCGGACTCAAATACGTATGCCGGTCAATGGAGTGCTGTCGACCAGTTCTTTATTCACTTTTAATTACTATGAATCAGCTTAGTGTCGTGATACCCTGCTAGCCCTACAGCGAACTATAATTTGCCTGTTAGTCGGCCTATATATATGATGTGCCCCGTCTCTCTGTCTCTGTTTATATCTCTCTTCCTCCCTCTCTCTCTCTCTTCTCTCTCTCTCTCTCTCTCTCTCTCTCTCTCTCTCTCTCTCTTTCACTATCTCTGTCTCTCTCTTCCTCCCCCATACTTCTCTCTCCTCCCTGCAGGTGATCTGGAGCAGCCTATACAACGGCTACTACGGAACCATTATCTAAGCTGGCCTCCTTTGACGGCCTATATACAATGCAAACGTCGTCGTGACGGCCACAACTCACTTAAAGGACCACGTTCTCAGAGCTCCTCCAACTATCTCATGAGCCACTAAAAGGGCATCACGGATGCAAAATATAAAAATACAAATTTGAATCATAGACACATTCCTCACCGCTTCCGGATTTGCTCCATAGCTAATAGCATTGTTAATAGCTAGCTGTTTATTTTTCAAACTTCTTTATCAATTAAATACATAAGATCGTATATTATTTTGCCGGGGAGCCAAGGCAGCTCGGAAATCTTGTATTCTAGCTCTTTGCTAAATCTCAATGTCTGCATTCAAGGACATTGAAAGTAACGCTATCCTGAAAATCGTAGCCCATTCATTTACCACGAATGGTCCCCCTAGAACCTTTTCTGACTGTAACGTATCTGCCAAGCAATAAACGAAGCATTAGACACCTTTGGTCTTTCTGTTTGATCGAGTACTTTTCATATCTTTACTCTCACTGGTGCCGAGTAGATTGCCATACACAACCTAGACTTCAAGATATGTGTGAATAGCACTCGCATGTACCTTTGATCTCATCTTTCCAAGCCCTCCAGCACTTCAAACTCATTCAATTCACTTGATGCATATGTAGATTATATCCATTTAAGAAAGGCAGCACTATTTTTTATACGTTTAATTCTGCGTTGAAATTGTTTTCACTTAATTGGTTAATCAAGTTATATTCAGGAATTTTAAGATATTTTACTAACATGGACTCAAAAGCGTGTTTCCGGTTCAAACATATGCAGTTTAGGTCCTCATTACAAAATAGGCTGTTTAGCCGATGACTATGCCAGTTGCAGATCAAATCGGCCCAATTTCTGTGACATAGTACTGCTACTTCTGGGGTTCGCTTTGAAAAGGATACTACATTTAAGTTAGTCTATCCCTTTGTGACATCCCATCTAGACAACCAGCTCATTTGGCACAGAGGTTAAGGTGCTCGGCTCGATCATAGTTAGGTGGAGGTCGTGGGCTCGATCGCTGTGGCAAATGTGAAGCACCAATGTGAAGTTCTCCTTTGGTGCAATTCAAATTAAAAAAAAAAAAATATATATATATATTTTATGTATATATTTGTATATATGTTTCAATACTTTCCAAGGTTCGTATAATATATATATATATATATTAGTTTGCATATATATATATATATATATATATATATATATATATTCTACAGACCATTGACACTCATTGCAAGCTGGTCTATTAGCAGGTGCTATCGGCTGCTTACAGTGTGTGCAGAAAGATGCAGCTAGGCTTGTCTGTCGCGAACGTAGCAGCTGCTGGGTCACTACTTTTAACTCAAATGCATTAGTTCCTAGTCGAGTAAGTCATGGACTTCAAGGAATTTCGCCCGATATTAGGTCATTTTACTATTAAGGTAATGCATACTTATCAGAAATACTGCCAAACCATGGTCAGCATTATGCTGCTGGGTTCTCTGATTATAATCATTCAACTAAACATCAATAGATTACCTTCAATATTGAACCTCTCACCATAGAGTACCTCCAATCCTTTAAAAACCGTGAGTCTGCAGCTTGCAGGCTTCTAATGCCTAGAGATCACTTTAGAATAGGATTACGACATTTTGAGACTTTACTTTGATTAGAAAAATTCAAACATGTAGGCACGCAGTATTTATGCTAACAGATGGCGAGTCCATGTTATTCGTCTACTGAGTGCCTGAGCTGGCTGACACTGCTCAAGCTGCTACTACTGATATTAGTGTGCTAATGCTGTAAATTTCATTAGCAAATATGGTTTACTTGTTTACATCGGCACATGAACCACTAAGCAGTCAACCTTGGTTATTTTGCAGATTGGCTTCAGATCGCTCTTAACAAAGTAGGTGTCATATTCCAAAACGACCTCTCGTTAGACGACCATATCAGCTCCACAGCCAAATCCGCCTATTTTTAGCTTCATAACTTTGCTAAAATTTGGGTTTGTTTAGATAAAGATACCACGTCCAAGTTAGTTCATGCATTCGTGACATCCCGTCTCGACTTCTGCAACTCACTGCTTACTGGCCTACCAGCATGTGCGATCAGACGATTGCAGCTTGTGCAAAAATCTGCAGCTAGGCTTGTCTGTCGTGAGCGTCGCAGTTGCCACATTACTCCACTTCTCGCCGACCTGCACTGGCTACCAGTCAAGCAACGGATTACCTTCAAGGTTTTGTGCCTCACTTTTACGTCCCTTCATTCTATGGCTCAAGCTTATCTGTCAGATATACTACCCAATCAGGCCAAGCATCGTACCAGCCGCTTTTCGGAATCCAACAGTCTAGAAATACCTCATACAAACCTTAAATCCTTTGGAGACCGTGCATTTAGTTCATATGCTCCCAAAGCCTGGAACTCTCTCCCGACCTGCGTTAGAACATAACCTGACCTGACCACATTTAAAAGGAACCTAAAAGCACACCAATTTAGGACAGCATTTCAAGGTGTCATATTCCAAAGCGACCTCTCGTTAGACGACCATATCAGCTCCACAGTCAAATCCGCCTATTTTCAGCTTCATAACATTGCTGAAATTCGGACTTGCTTAGATAAAGACACCACGTCCAAGTTAGTTCATGCATTCGTGACATCGCATCTCGACTTCTGCAACTCACTGCTTACTGGCCTACCAGCATGTGCGATCAGGCGATTGCAGCTTGTGCGAAACTCTGCAGCTAGGCTTGTCTGTTGTGAGCTTCGCAGTTGCCACATTACTCCACTTCTCGCCGATCTGCACTGGCTACCAGTCAAGCAACGGATTGACTTCAAGGTTTTGTCGCTCACTTTTAGGTCCCTTCATTCTATGGCTCCAGCCTATCTGTCAGATATACTACCCCATCAGGCCAAGCATCGTACCACCCGCTTCTCGGAATCCAACAGTCTAGAAATACCTCATACAAACCTTAAATCCTTTGGAGAACATGCATTTAGTTCATATGCTCCCAAAGCCTCGAACTCCCTCCCGACCTGTGTCAAAACATCCCCTGACCTGACCACATGTAAAAGGAACCTAAAACACACCTATTTAGGACAGAATTTAGTGGGTCCCTGTGATTCGTCTTTGATGTGCTTATGCGTGCTGACACTGTGCATGCTGCCACTAACCACATTTGCATGTTGACCCTGTGCATGTCACCCCTAACCATATTATTCATCTCGTTTGTTTTTCAAGCATGATTTTACTTACCATTCAATTGCATTTCACTTTACAGCAAATGTAAAGCGCCTAAAGAGAGATTAAGTTCTCTGAGGGCGCTTTATCGAGTGAATTATCATTGTTATTATTATAAAGTGCCTTGGAGGAGAATCAGTTTCCTGAAGGTGCTTCATATGTATAATTTCTGATTGCGTCTTATGGTTATCGTCGTCTAGTTTATGCTTTCTTCATAGATTTTAGGACTATAGTTTTGCACGTAAAGCTTTTCATCAGGCTCATCAAGCAGAGTGAACTCCTAATGACCTGAATACATGAAAAGCTTGGAATTCTGGAGGTGCTTTGATAAAGACTGCTATTAAGCTAAAGTAAGCTAGGAAGATGAGAAAACGTACGTTAGAGCGCAACAAGGTTTGGTGGCAAGACATTAGCACTTCATTTAGCTGATCGTTCCTTATTTAATATGTAAGTAAGGTTCAGTAGTATCTGCTGGAGGAGGCAGTTAAGCTGCCGTTCGAGCTAAAACTGCCGTGAATATGACAAATAATCATTATTCGCGACTTTAGAATGGAAACTGAAAGGAATAACAACAATAACAGCGTGTTTGTTCAGCTCCATCTGAGTACCTAATATAATTCTTGAAATTTTAAACGTTTTGTTTAGAAACCATTACCATATATTTTGTGATAACATCACTACCCACTAAGTGCTGAAAGAAACAGGTTCATTTCAAACTTCTCTTTAAATTTTGTTGTGTCGGTGACTATGAAACTTGTCTCACTAGTGAGTTACACGCGTTGGCAGCATTGAGTCCGGAGGACTCATCTCCAATGGCATCGAGAATTTTACCACGCTTGGCGTAAAGAGTCGAGTAAGAACAGTCAGCTGTACCTCATGTCAATCTCGAATTTGAATGAGAACAAGCCTTAGCTCCTGTGGTCCCAAACTCCAGGAACTCGCTGATGAGGCCATTTACAAGGTCCCCTGATATGAGGGCATTTAGATAAAGGCCTAAAACTCTCCTGCGTATTACAGCTTTTAGTAAATCTTTGTGATTCATAGTTCGTGTGCACGTGCCTACTTAAGCTATGTCGGCTGCTTGTGGATGCTCCAACCAATAATTTGGTAATTCTTTATATGTAGCATCCAGAAAGTGCTCAGTGACAGATGTAGTTCTCTGAAAAAGCTATTTAAATGTAATAATAATACTTTTACTGTTAATAAGTATCAGAAAAAAACTTAATTTGGGTTCCAGTGGCAGCACTTCACTGAAACTGCAATACTCTAGGTAACCAATGATGCCATACGACCCAAGGATGATAAAAATTCACTACCCAAGCCATGCAAGGTCTATCAGCCGCCTTCGACAATTTTGATACCAATTTCCTACTTTACCGATCTAGAATGATAAGCCGCGACGGCATACTAGGAAGGCCCATGCTTTTACGACATCGATCCCTGGGTCGTGGTTCGATTCCTGCTGTGGGCCATTCTTTATCGCCAGTGCAAGCTGTGGTGACTGTCATAAAGGCTCTTCAGTCGTTACACGAAAAGAGGCTGTATAATCAGCTAGAATTTATTTATAGAAGAACTATCAATCTGGCAGACGAAGCCTTATGGTTATCTTAATCGAACTCAACTGTTGTCGTTCAGTCAGTGTCGTTAGGGGTCAGGTCTCATCCCCAAGACCAGTCATCACCTATGGAGTCGTGGGTCTGTCCTTGGTGCATTGCCGTTCTCCATGATCTTAATCTCTGACAAGCGTGACTCGGGCAATAGAACACGCAGCCACTTTTATAAGTAATAAATAAATAAATCCTAGCTAATTAAATAGCCTCTTTTTGTATAGCGACAGATAAGCCTTTACGGCTATCACCACCACTTGCAGTGGCGATAAAGGATCGCCCACCGCAGCAATCAAACCCACGACCTCGGGACCTTGGTCGTGAAAGCAACCACCTTACCTAGATTGCCGTGACCACTCACTTTTCTGCTGATGAATCTTTGCTGTATTTTTCATTGGATGCTTCAAAATCGGGTACAGGAACTCAGAGACTGAAAGCTTGATTTGCCATCATTCAATCATGGATTTTGTAAAATTTCCTTATTCTAAACTACGATAAAACTGAAATTATGTTCATAGGCCAGCCTAAGCGAATGGCTGGACTTAAAGGCTATTCTCTTCAATAAGGTAATGCGGTTGTGCAACCATCACCATCTGCATAGAATTTTTACGAGTTGTCTGAGAAAGGTTCCCTAACTTTGAAAGCTTCATTAAGATATTTGTTTCCAAAGCTAGCCATCACGTCTGATCGCTTTACGAGATTAGGAACACTCTTAAATGGTGGTTTGCAACAAAAAACATTTAATTAGCTCCTTGGTTACGCCTCTGCTGTATTATTGAATTTCTCTTTTGGCTGGGCTACGCGAAAAATTCAGAATTCCAATGCAGGATGCTGTTTTAATTGCTGCAAGGCTATTTTGCAAATTCCAGAAGTCGCACTGTTTTTCCCTTTTTCTTAAATATGTCCGATGGCTACCGATTTGCCAACAAATACAGAGCAAAGTTGTTGCAATGACCCACAAGGTACGGCACAGCTCGGCTTATCCATAGCAGCCAAACTGCTTTACCATTTCTATCCACCTCGTGCCACCTGGCCCTGTATGGCTAATGAACAAGTTGTTCCGTTCCAACGCTTGAAGACCGTTGGCGACTGAAGCTTTTGCTCTACATTTCCTAACATGAGTAAAACATTTAAGAGATTCTTACTCAAAGACAGCTATGGACCTCTGCTGGTTATTGCAGACTCTCTTTTCAGCTGTCTTCAGCTGACCCGTGCTCACCATCTCAATGGCTTTATTGAATCGGCTATGTTTTGTTTATCAAGCATGATTTTACTCACCATTCATATGCATTTCCTTTTGCAGCAAATGTACAGTGCCTAGAGAGAGATTGAGTTCTCTGAGTACGATTTTTCATGTGCATTATTATTTTTATTATTATATTTTAATAACGCTTTCTCTGTTTGGTGCAAGGTGAAGTCTCCCACCTGCCGAATGTTTACCTTAAGTGGCTTAGGCTGCACACGGGCTCTACAAACCTTGAACCCGCAACGCCCAAACATTTATTGTAGCATTTGTAGAGTTAAATACGGAAATACGCTATATCCTCAGAAGCAGCACTTTTTCACACCCCCTATAAAATGTGACGTCGCTGTCAAGGTTAAATAAATAAATAAATCCTAGCTGATTAAACAGCCTCCTTTTGTATAGCGACAGAAGAGCACTTACGGCTATCACCACCGCTTGCAGTGGCAATAAAGAATCGCCCACTGCAGGAATCGAACACACAACCTCGGGACCGAGGTCGTGAAAGCAACCGCCTTACCAAGTGTGCCATCACGGCTCACTTAACGCTTTGGAACGATTCTTGAAGCATTTATAATAGCTGCATAACAGAAGTTGTAACCCTTAGGATTTCTTGTCTCTCTGTCTAGTTACCACTGAACGTCGTTATTTATTCTTGCAAAATTAATAATAATAAGAGTATACTTTTTAAAGCAATCTCAGATAAATCGATGTGTTCCTAGGTGCCTAACTGCCAGTAAGGCTGTGTGGGAAGACGCTACGTCGCCGAGCTCAGACTTTTTTCCCATCAGGCATCTTAAGCATTTAATGCTCGTTGCTAGCGATTCAGTCGCCTTAGCACATCCGGCGTAGATACCTACTATTAAAAGCCAGATTTACCTTCCAGTGTATCGCATTAGTCGCTCTCATGACGCAGTGCCGAAAAACTGACACGAGCCTTGGAATCATTTGCCGCCGCCACCTGGAAGGAACTGCAACAACTTAACTGCCTAAAGGTACGAAGTTCAATACACAACACACCGGCAACCAAGTTAGAAACTTTGAATTTAACTCTTTTCTAAATTAAAACTAATTTATGACACTTTCATGTTGATTCCATCAACGGCACTAATTAACTGGTTCGGCAGGCTGCAGCAGTGTGGCTTGTGATTGTTGTCATTCCGTAAACATAAAGTTAACAAGATTAAGTGTATGTTCAAAAAAATTGATTTTAGTATCTTAAAGTAAAATTTGAGCAAAAAGGCCATACATCAATGGTTTATGGCTATTCTAATAAATGCAGCTATACACTAAGATCCTGTTGTAAAAGATCTTCGAAAAATCTGGTATTAAACATGTGCAAGCATTGTAAAAAGCGACAACAGTTCTATCTTAATCATACGCAGATTACAATTATGCAGCATAGCTAAAACCTGTAGATCGGACATTGCTCCGATAGTTTTTCGTAATGCATGGGAATTATTTGCTTTTGCAGTGCAGACGTGAATTTCCGATGACTCTTAGATTATTGAGGCTAATTTAATTTTATTGTCCTTGTTTTTCATATTCTCCACTCTTGCCACTGTTTTGTTAGGTGAATAGGTGGATGAAAACATTAGTTCGGGCCATTTTGAGAGAAAAACACCATACTGTATCATTAAATATTTCGAAGTGTATCGTTAAAATATATCTCAAAATTCAGAAAACAGGACACATTAAAGACCTATCGCAGCTCGGCATTTAGTTGTGAAGTTTGGTAAAGTTTAAGTAATAATCAAATTATGTGATAGAATAGGATCGATAACCTAACAATGAAAATCCGTTCGACATTATTTTATAGAGTTTACTTGCTATTTGGCTGAACAATTACGGATATAAGCTCAACAGTGTCTGTGGTATAAAAGAAAAATAAATGATACACGCTAACTGAATTATTTTAAAAAACATTGTAAATGATGTGTCTCAGATATAAAAGTGGATTGATTGGAGGAAATACTATGAACGTACAGTGTAAAGCTTTCTCAAACATTTTATTTTCACATATAACATCATTTGCTATTGCAGTATTAGGAATTCGAAAGCACCTTGGCTTCAACGTGAAAACATGCCGCAATAGGAAGGTGTTTATGTTGCTGAGAGATAAGTTGTCCTTTTTATTCTCCACTTCGTATCATCAATGTAAGCTCGAGGTGCTGTCGCAAGTGTAGGATTACCGTAATATTTGTATTCGTGTAATAAATGTGCTATTAATTTGAAGGCATACTTGAAATGGATAAACCCTAAGCGCTTAGTTAAGGCAATATATAATCACTTTAAAAATATATAAAATTATAAAATGTTATACATTTGTATAGTGCCTCCGGAGAACTTAGTCTTTATTTAGGCACTTCCCGTATGCCTCGTGGCTCGAGCATACGACATTAGCCAGACCTTGGTCGGGGCAAGCACCTTAACCGCTAGAACAAATCGTTCTGACATAGAATATAAATGAGTTTACGCCTTAGCACATGAATAACATATGTATGATGTAAAAGAGGGGAAATTTTTGTACAGACATTTCTTAATTTCTGAGGTTTCTAAATCACGCTTCGCTTAAAACGCAAAGAATTGGAAAAAATGGGTGTTCAAAGAAAAAAAATTGAATTGTATTTACGTGTAATTTTTGCACATTAGTTGTCAAAAAGTACATTGACATGTGTGTTTTAATATACATGTTATAGCCACTTCATATTTCATTAACATTCCATCAAATTGCAGCATACAAGTTCAATCATGTCCAATAAGGAGTACTTTCTCGCTATATTTAATGTAAAACATTTTCTCGTCTGCTGCAGACGCTACTTGGCAACTAAGCTAACATCAGGGGAAGAGATACGGGATTAATTAGGCAATTGACCACTAGTGGTATTTTATCCGGTATGCTGTGGTTGCATGTAACATGAGCGTGGAAGGAAAGGTCAAAGCAATCACTCCCTGAATGCCAAGCTTCCACCACATGAATGCTCACGGTTGATGCAGGCAACGATCATATGAATTCTTAAAGATGTGATGACATCGATTTTAGCACTGTTTTTGTCCTAATCGTTTTCCATTTCAGCGAAAAAATGCAAACGTCGAAACCAAACAAATACACTGCTGCATGGGTTTTTGGAAGTGAAAGTGAAAATAGAAGGTTTGTAATGTTAACTTATCAATGATAGTAATAATAATGATAACTCTGATAAACCACTTTCAGAGAATGCAAGAACTTTCTAGGCCATTAATTTTTTGCAAAGGAAGCACGATCGTATGCTTAGTGGTGGCATGTTCAATAAACAACATAACTCCTTGGTATGGGGTGACATACATATGTTCAGCATGGCTCAAGCATGGATAGTGGTAGCTTGTAGTGTCAGCACAAGTAGGCACATAAAGGTCGAATGACAGGGACCCACTTTATGCTGTGATAAATAGATGCATTTTTATTTTCCTTTTAAATTTTTTCCAAGGTATGATATACTGCGGGGGAAGTTGCGAATTAGTTCCAGGCTACAGGAGCATACGAAATACAGGCACAATCTCCAAACTATTTGAGGTTTATACGAGGTATATTAACAAGTTACATTTGGAAAAGCATATGGCAAGTCGCTTCGCCTCGCGCAATATTAGATCTGATAGGTAGGCTGAAATAAATGAGTAAAGGGAGCACAAAGTATGCAAAAGTCTGCGAAAAAGTGTGCAAAAATGTTGTTTCCTAGAAAGCGGTGCCAGATGGATTCAAGGCCAAGCATCTCTGACACCGCCATGTGATGTGTCTGGTTAGAGCTAGTCGAAAAGGCTATCTAGCTCTCGCAGACTGCTGGGGTCGGGCATAGTCTCTGCAGCATCGTTTCATCCACATGCTGTCCGGCTAGATATCGTGACGGGCGAAGCGGATGAGTCCGAGTAGGCCTAGCCCGGGCACGAGCTGCGAGCCGAGACTGTACCTCTCGACCTGACTGAACCAGCAAGCTATAAGAGCTCGAACTCGGGGGCAATGCTCGATGGCAATGTATCTCTAGACTGGCAGCCAGTACAGGTCAGCAACAAGTGGTAAAATGTGGCAACTGGGACGTTTAAGACAGACAAGCCAAGCTGGAATCTTTTGCATCCACTGTAAGACCCTGATTGCACTGGCCGGTAGACCAGCAAGCACCGAGTTACGGAAGTCGAGATGGGACATTGTAAATGCATGAACAGTTTTAGATGTCGTATTCCTGTCCTAACCAGCCCACATTTTACCATTGATAAGTAGATGAATGTAGGCACATTGATCAGTGGAAATTATGTGGTCGTACCATGAGAGTTCCCATTGGAACGTGACATATATCGTGCACATTAAACGGGATACATGCCACTTGCTGATGATACAATCTCTATATAAAGCTATCTGTGTGTCATTCTTACGGACGTTAATCAAAGTTTTCATTTAACCATCTTTCTTTGGTGCACCAATTTGGATGTTTTTTTGATAGATGACAGAATCTTTGGTGCAAGGCGTAACATTATCAGCTTGTCGCTGGATAACGTGGCAGCAAAAATCTGGCAATGTGCATCTAACTAATTCAAGCTCCGAGGCTCGTCCTTATTGCCTATGTTCTTCTTGTTTTTGAAGAATTTGTTGAAGACAATCCTTATCTATTTGCACCATTTAGAGACTCGTAAGAACAAATAGGCAAATGCAGACAACTAAGAGGTCGACTTGCAAATCAGAGATTTAATTGGCAACTGCCCAGTTGTAGTTGTCCCACAAAGAACTGCAGCATAGCTGAGATATCAATGCTAAAATTCACAATATGCATTATTTAAATTTTTTAAATATTGAGATTATAATTCTAAGGCTTTATCCGACAAGTTAAATCCTATTGTGCTGCGGCTTTGTCGTGCTATCCCCTAAAGTATTTAAATACTCGAACTGGCGGACTGCCACAACTTGAATAAAAAGCTTCGCGAAGCTGTTGTTTTGACAGCAGATATAAGCAAGTGATTATCTAGTTCAGCTTGCAAATATTACAAATACTCATTAGATTCCACTATTTATATCTCATAGCTGAGCCTAAAAAGCCAAGGCATTACTATATTATGTAGTCCTGATGTTTTTCCATTTAAACGATAGCTGTCCTAAAACTGTCGTCTTGATTCATAGGCGTAGAAAACAGAATTATAGGTTGGCCACTCAAATTACTTCTCTGCCTATGTAATTAACATGCCTGTTTAAACAGCTAAATTTTATGCCATACAGTATCGATTTTTCCATGCTATGACCTCAAATGGCAAAGACCGGCGAGCCTCCTTACATATTTTCACGGTGATACTGCTTAAAGTACTTGTTTTATTCCTCTAAAACTATGGGTATTTTCCACAATATAGAAAATGTTGTGCTCGCATTCACCTTGTTAATTTCATGCGGCAGACCTTGAGAATCGATGAAAGCACTGTTTGTGTTCCACCTAAGAAAAAGCAATGCTTCGGGTTGACCGACAAACTTTCGAGAAACTGCCCTGGCCTGTCCTCACGTCAACACAAAAACTATTCCGGACCAGCAATCGTCCCTCAATATTCTTATGGATCAAAGCTGCCGTTTCCAGAGATTGTTTTTTATTATGGTCGTTTGAATTTCACATTACAGAAAAATGCACCCGTCTGGATTACCTAGCTAATTTCAAGATATGTGTTGCCTGTACACATAATAGGACCTCAAATGAACCCAGCCATCACAGGCCGTGGCGATATTGAGCAGTATGCGAGTCTCGTACAATTTTCTGGATAAACCTGGAATCACTGCTTTCCATAACAAGCAAGTAAAATATGTATTCAACGACGCCATACGATTAAATAGTAGCTTTATCACAGTTCAAAAATTGAAAGTGGGCCGGACTTTTTAAGGTCATTTTAGGAGAGCGAGCATGGACAACGGTATCAAATATGGGTGGAAAACCATTAAAACATTTTCTATAGCATAATATTAACCGCAAAATCGTTCAACAATGAGTGTGGAAATTGAAATTGTATATCAATTTGATTATGTACTTGTGCAGGCTTGTTGAGGCCGTTGGAAGTCAATGCATAGCACCATGCATGATCAAAGCCAGAGGTCGGCAAAGATTTCGGACTATCAGGTCGTTTCCGGACTTCAAAAAGACACACCAGGCCTGAAGAAGCCACTTCTACTCCGCGGGCAAACCGGATTGGGAGTGGTGAGATGGACTAACAAACAAAAAGCTACAACCGATGCACAAACAAACATGGCGAATATAGGGGTAGCTATTTATAACACCTTCGTGGCCAAGTGCAACGGTTTAGACAAGCACCTGACATCAGTTTTACAGTAAACATGGAAACATATTTAACTAGAACCTGCAGCAATGAAGGGGAATAAAACCGAGAAAATTCAGTTACTAACTGTATGGGGGTTCTACCTCTGCAGCAAATGTAAAGTGCCAAGAAAGAGATTGATTTATCTGCAGGGCTTTACATAAAATGTAATACTATTGCAATTATTAATAAGGCAGGATCCAACTATAAATAACTAGGGTGGCGTTAGGCCCTTCAGGAGTGGTACCTAGGGATTATCTCGCATAAAGGCTGGATTTTGCCTACCTCTAGTATATAATGTAATATATCTCCGTCAGTAACTCCACAAAGCCGTACAGAATATTTGGGTTTTAGGCAGGGAAGTTTTTTATAAACTGCTCACTGCCTTCGGTAAGCATTCGGTAGCCAACACACTTCGTCTCACGACAACTAACACTCACGGCCAGTGACATTCCTAAGGAACGGTGTTGCCTGAACGAACTGCCGAGTTGCAGTTTACTGGCCCGACCTTTATGGGAAGCAACGATTGTCTTAGCTATTCGAGGATCTCCAAGACGACGGTACTGTCTAAGGAAAGTGACCGGTGCATCGGTTCCTGCCATAGTCACTCTCAACTATAAGGGCTTGCTCGAGTCGGTCGTAGACTGAACGACCCAGAGCACACTTGATGTCACACCCTAGCAGTCAGAAAGTCTTATGCCGCCCCTCTTTGCGAGCTACAGTAATCACACACTGTTACTCTCTCCCAACCTTTTACTTGCCTTACTGACACGCCCATTTGAACTCGTTGACACTTTCTGGCGCAAACTCCTCACAGGTAAGGGCTGCCGCCTCTAGCCTCGTGAAAAGCAAAGTTGCAGCTATAAAATCATACTGCCAAACGCACGAAGCCAAATCAAGCACATTAACAGTGACCTCTCTCGACTAAAAGTAAAATGCGTCCGAGAGACTGCTCCTGCTGCTTAAGCTCGGTAGTTAGGATACTGGTAAGTCAAAGTAGCTATGCAGTAAAGCGGAAGCCAACAAGACAACTCAATTGTGACTTATCCATCAATAAATAACTTGGAGGTCTCCAGGCCGAACTAAATCACTAGCCAGGCCGGATCTGGCCTTAAAGATGGAGTTGGCCGAACTCTGCTTTAAGCCAATCAACGTGATCGACTAACTCGGAATGCTGCTTCCTATATTTTGGAAGGGGAACTGAAATTTCCTCTGTGGCCTTATATATCAGGATGTAGCTAGCCAAACTTGTTTTTTATATTGCCACTGATCATCAGCCAGATTAAAAAGTTCACACCATTGGTTAGATTAAGTCTAAAAACGGAGAATACCCCAAACAATCTGTCATCCCTTTGAACTGCTTTAGTAGTCTTCACAATTACAATCAAAACAAAATGCGACTTTAAAGCGAAAACAATTTTAACTGTGGAGGGCATTGCAGCAACGATATCCGAGACCTCCCTAGCAACAGCCATTTTGTTCACACTACAGAGCCTTTACTCATGCTGAATTGAAGATTGCTCGTAAGCCTAGCTGAAATGCACTCAAACTCTGGACTCACCTGAATGGCACTGCACACAATGAGGGTCACGTTCCGTCAGATATTTTATCATTTTTGTATGCAAATAAGCCCTAGTACAACCAAATATTATTGATTAGATTATATGCAGATCCAATTTATTCGGCAGTGCATTAGTTGCATGATTATGAGTACGTGTTCAAATATCTAAACCCAAAACCTCAATAAAAATTGCTTAAACTTAAATGATTTTGAAATTGACCATTTCTGAGCGAAGATGCCAGTAATAATATAAACAAATTGAGGCAGCACTCTTACAGAACTAAATCTTCTCGAGGGTGCTTTAAAGATACTTTAGAGAAAGTATTACAAAATGATTCGTGGTAAAATGTGTCAGCAGAACTCATACTGTAAGTTGGCGTATGGAGACCAAAAAGGAATCTCAATCGCTTACCGACCTCTGCTATCAATAGTTTCATTGTATGCTTCCCTTCAAAAGCCATCACGCCACATGATGTTGTGATGTCTTTTAGGCGTCGGTAGTGAGTTCGATGCACTAGGGGCGTCGGAACTGGTGGCACAATCTCTGATGGTTTTGATATTCGCTCGAGGGGTAACTAAACGACTCTATTTAAATTAGCTGGCTGCCCAGTCACTCGCCTTGAGAGAAACTAGTTCTGATAGGTAGGCTGGAGTCACATAATAAAGGAATCCTAAAGTTATGACAGAACCTTAAATTTGATGCACTGCCTGAATGGGAGCCAGTGTAGGTTGGCAACAAATAGTGTGATGCGGAATGATCCAGACAGAGGAGCGTAACAGCTGCAGAGTCTCTCAAATAAGCCTTTGGAAAATGGGCTAAGCCACAATTGCGTCATGACGACTGTGGTGGTCCTCATAACTTTTAAACAACCAAATTCATATGCTGAAACCTTAAAACTCAATAAGGCTGACCATACTTCGATCTCATATAGAAGTCCTTCCCCAGGTGAAAAGATTGTATCAAGATCGTAACCATTACTTAAACTATTTCCATCCCTGACCTTAGAGGATATCTTAATGGCAGAGGTATAGAAGTTACATCATTGTTGTTGATCTCTCCTACTGTAATAGAGACTTTTCAATTTCCCATGGTTTTGCTGAATTCAGGTCTAGAAATATAAGTTTTTGAAACATCATAAATACAATCTTAAACAGCTGAGAGCTTGTTAAAGCACACTCGATTGCTTTTGTAAAATTGGGCTTGGGAAATTACTTAAAAATGTGCATCGGTCTGTCACCATGTACAAAAAAGCAGCACCAGCTATACTGACTACAGTGTGATCCTAACAAGACTTTAAGTAATTCCCATTAGGTGTGCTCCAGTGCACGTAATATTATTTTGCGGTTGACGGTCAAATGCATTCTTCATTGAACTCTCATTTGACAGGTTGGTGCATAGGGCATTTCACGTAGAAATAATATGGTAAGCTTGCACAATAATAGGAGCACAGCTTCCATATATTTTGTGCATTATCACAAACAACCCTGCAAGCACTCAACCAAATGCTGATGGAAATCATGTTAACCCATGAATAATCAGATCATCTATGACCATGGCGGGCAACATTATAGCCTGTCGTAAAAATTAGCTAACAACTCAATACAAGTAGAATATTACACAATGTGACTTCTAACTACGACCTTGAGTTGTTATTTTTAATTAGAACATGGATGAAAAGTGTCATCTGTGGTATGTTTGACCAATACAGGTGAGCATACGGGTAAGACAAGAGTATTAAGAGGCTCCGATGGTATGCAAATCCAGTTCTTAGCGTGAAATATCACATTGGAGCCACGGGCGCATTAACGCCAGATCTGGGTGCCTTTGGTTCTCTTGTACGTTGCATCGGCAGCCATTTTTGGCAGAGTAAGTATTCATCCTTCGCAAATCCAACGTTGATCTCACAGGGAAGCCGAGATGCCAGAGAAGGCCCAATTGTTAAGACAAACACTGGAATCATGCCTGCATTACTGCGGAAACTGGATGATGGATGAATCGCCTTGTCTTTTAGCTAAAGGAAGTATTCGATTGCTGAGTTGAAGTGGCCAAGTGATATAGCTCGCTCGTAGTGGCATTTTTTATTGTTGTTACGCACTTTCCGTAATCTCATGGAACTATGGGAATTGACTACCTTAGTCTACACTCAAAAAAGTCTATCTCAGTGTAGCAATGATCGCAAAAGTCACTTGCAGCCACATTAAAATTTAGACGATGGGATCTTGCTCGTCGAATAGCAAAGACAAACATAAAAAGACAATCAAAAAATATGAAATTAATCTTATGATTTTCCTCGTGTTTAAAAGTCATTTTCAATTTTGGAGTTACATTACCGATACGCTTACATCATTTAAAAATCTGTACTACTACTATAATTTGAACTATTGTTGTACATGCATAGTATTTAGTAGCTTCAGGACTGGCAACTTGAAAGAAAAATGGTTCCGACTGGGAAGGACTTGTTATTGCCTAGCTCTCAAGACCATTCAGTGTATTATCAAATCTATCGTCTGATTTGGGGAGATATTCAGACCTTATTATTTTACGATTAATATATAATCAGTCTTCGTTTCACCTTTTTCTGCAACCGTTTCTTTCCTTCGATTAAAAAGTACTGGGCGAGTGTAAATAATATCTCAAATCTAATTTCTGTTCGTTGTTGTTATTTCAGGTTGGATTACAGAATCATAAACAAAATAGTATAGCTGATTCTTGTGAAATAAATATCTAGCCAATGAACTGAACGACTATTGAATGCGAACTTTGAGTAAAACTGGAAGTGTCCTTAACTTACTGTAACGTAGCAGCTTCAGCTAAAAAACCTAATCTTCTGAGTTATAGCCTATAGCAATTTTCTATATTACCTTTAACAGTGTTGGTGCTGCTTTGAACTTTATTACAATCGAGAGTGTACTGAAACTGAACGGGAAGACTTTCTTTGCTTCCCCGACTTGACCTCTGAGCTTGTAGACTTCGAACTTTGAAGTTGACTTGTAGTCGATGTTTTTTGTGAATTTCTCACTGATGATTGTGCAGACTGTGATTTTGAGCTTTTCAAGGAATTAGTTTTGCTTCTCTTTGCAGGTGTGATCTTTTTCTTTAGTAATCGGGAACGTTGGAAAACAATGAGAACCATATACATTATTGCAATTATCAGAATGAGAACTACTACTGCTGTTCCAATAAAGATGGGCACGGAATAATTGGGTGCCACTTCATTGATTTCCCCTAGAACGAGAATATTGACACAAATTAAGGGATCGGTAATCACATTAAAATTGCCATTGCTAATGAAATAAATTTCTGACTAATTTTTTTACCCCATAAAGTGCAATCACTTGTAATTATAATGTCTGTAATTAATTAAATATTAATAGTAACACGTTCAATAAAATTCACAGATAACCCAATCACTCTCCAGATGCTTTGCATTTGCTGCAAATGACACATCATCTAATATATCCCAGCGTGCATCCACTTCGAACTTGTGATAAATAAATTGATGATGTTCAAGGCAACATTTGAGAAGATATTGCCTAGGATTGACGAACTATTGTGCGGTTATCGAGCCGTTAGAAATAATTGACATGACATTTGTGCAAAAATTACTAAACATGAACATTATTTTAATTTAATTTAGTTTAATCGCCTAGGCAGGTATTAAAGGTGACCATCTTTTAATTCCCATGATACAATGATAATGTTACAGTTGATGGAGCGACCGCATATACCTAAATCTCATTCTAGGAACTTAATATTTGCTATGAGGAGAAACGTGATTGAGTGGGTAATAATATCATGCTTGATAAACAAAAGGAATAATGTGGTAAGGCTTGACATGCACATGGTCAGCATGCAGTAGTGGTAAGTGGCAGCATGCACAGTGTCGGCATGCATAAACACGTGAAATACGGATCGCAGGGACCCACTAAATGCTGTCCTAAATAGGTTTTTTTTTAAGTTTATTTTAAATATGGTCAAGTCAGGGGGATGCAGTGACTCAAGCCGGGAATGAGTTAAATGCGTTCAGAGGAAATTATATAAATGCAGTGTCTCTAAATGACCTGAGTTTTGTACCAGGTATTCGTAAACGCTTAGATTCCGAAAAGCGGGTGTTACGATGCTGGGCCTCGTGGGGGAGTAGATCTGAGAGAGAGGCTGGAGTCAGAGAAAGAAGCGACCTAAAAGTGAACAAAAGAACTTTGAAGTTGCTTGACTGGTAGCCAGTGCAGTTCGGCGAAAAGTGTTGTGATGTGGCCACTGCGACGTTCACTACAGACAAGCTTAGCTGCAAATGCATAGTGTTGCACAAGCTGTACTTGCCGGATTGTGCATACAGGTAGGCCAGCAGCGAGTTACATAAATCAAGTCGGGATGTCACACATGCATTGACCAACGTAGACGTGGTATGGTTATCTAAACAAGCCCAAATTATAGCAATGTTATGTAGCTGAAAGTAGGCTGATTTGACTGCGGAGCTGATGTGGTCGTCTAACGAGAGGTCACTTAAGTGTGAGCCTAGATTTCGAGCTGATTCTATAAGAGATATGTTGGGAGAGCCAGTTTGAGCGTCAACCTTTCCAGTTTCTGAATCCCACTGGATTTGCCCTTAACTAGTAAGTTATTGTCATCATCGTTTAGGTTAAGAAAATTTCCTGCCATCTATCTTCGGATGTCATCATTACATGGAGCAAGTGAATTAAGAGAATTCGAGGTGTTCGAAGGCTATGTGGGATCAAAGCAAAGGTGCAACTGAGTGCCATCCCCATAGAAGTGAAAGCCAAGACTCCGCTTGGCAATCAAATCAGCAACAGGGAGAGTATACACTGTGAAAAGAACCCGACCTAGCATAGAGCCCTGAGCTGGCCCATATTTCAGTGGGAATGATCTTTTTCCATTCACGTCAATACTCTGGAGTCCCCAACTGAGATAGGACCTGAACCATTTCAGAGCAAGGCCAGCGAAGCCCAAGCGAGATGACAGGTGTTCTACAGAACTTTGTGATCGGTAGTATGATTAGCTGCCGAATGATAAAGCCACACAAGCAGAGACAATCTACCCATGTCTGCATTTCGAAGTAGGTCGTTGCACACCATAAGCCATGCTCTTTGTGTGGAGATATTGGCTCTACAGCTATACGGGACCTTACTAGCAACCTCTTTTATTTTCAATATACGAGTTTAGCTGGTCCGCCACGACCCGTTCCAGAGTCTTGAATAGGAAAGGTAGAATGCAGACTGGTTGGTAGTGGCTCAAGTTCTCTTGGCCTAGCGTAGCTTTCTTGAGAAGTTGCCTGACTACAGCTTTTGGACATATGCCGGTACGTGACCTGAGTCTGATGCGTTTAGCTTCAGGTCGTGTACTATTAAGCTCGAAAAGACTGTAGTCGAATCACAACTTGAGAAAGCGACACTAGACCTAGAAAACTAGAGCAACATCTACCAAGGCTCTCTTGTAATATTCCTAATGAACACAATGACATGAGTTTTAGCAGACCAGCTGAAAGCACTGAATGAATCAAGAACCTGCAAAGTACTGAACGCATGATGACGTACTGAGGAGTGTAGATATAATTATAGTCATTCTGTTTGTTTTGCTTAATCTTTCGGCTGCTTTCGTTACTGTTGGTCACCATATCCTCTTGAACGCCTCTCCTCTCGCCAGGGTATCACTGGCACTGCACTGAAACTGTTTAGGTCATATCTCTTTGGGAGTCTCCTGAACTTCGATGTGAATGGACAAAGATTATCCAAGGAATGCAATGAAATGTAATGGATTGTGATGATATGTATTACAATTTAATTAAACGTAATGGAATGTACTGTATCTTTGTCTGCAACTCCACAAAGCCGCAGAGACTAGGTGGGCGTTATGTGCAGGAGAGTTGTGTGTAGGTCACTCGCAGCGTAAGCTGCTTTCGGTATGCATTCGGTAGTACAGCCTTCATCTTAGACAACGAAGAGAAAGTGGGAAGGATAGCTGAGTCAAGAGGGCAGTTAAATTAGTGAGTTGCATGGAAGTAGAAGCTCGGGATTTCTGGAATGCATGAGCCATATTCGGCTTAGCGAGCATAGCTGTCGTTGCCTAAGGAAGGCGTTGGAATCGAGTTCCTCAGTCTTAGACCTGCAGAGGTGAAGTGTCGGTCTCCAACGGTCTGTCAGAGGAGAAATGGAACACCAAATTAATCGACCGTACAGGTCCTGAGGGCACGAGGAGTTTGGCCAGTCAGACCAGCCAAGCCGTGGGACTTGGGGGTCAGAGTTAGATATTTGCTTTGTATCTCCATATGTAGCTCAGCAAATCCACAATGACTATTTGAGTGTAAAGCAGGTGAGGTGTGTGTTTCCCACTGACAGCCTAAGCGGCTTTCAGGATGCACTCGGTAGCCATCCTGGTACCTTTGAAGTATGGGGTAACTCCGGTCCTGTGCAAGGAACCATTCGTTTTGTGGTGTACACTCTCCTTCTCGTAGACTACCGGGCACTACCTAGACTTTAACTACCGTTCAGTTGACACTTTGTTATACCTTTACTTTGATCCAACTCAGCATTTTAGCAAATCGAATTCTCTCAAGCACTTGCTGCATGTATTTATGACATTTGTACATAAAAGGCGACGTTCTTAAATTAAATCATGATAAAACTCACTTACTAGTTACGGGAAAACCGAGCGTGATTCATTAGAGAGAAAGATTACAGCATAAAATAGGCTCTTTCATCAAACGTTTTGTTGAATCTACATAAACACTAGGTGGACTGCTCAAAAGTGACCTGTCACGAGACGATCGCATCAGCACCAATGGTAATTCTGCCCACTTTAGCTAAGTAAAACTGTGGACATGCAGGCTTTCTTAGACGGGGTACCATTTCTTAATTAGCCCATGCATTGGCGAAATGGCATCTCGGCTTCAGTTAATCACTGATTATTTGTCCACTGCCTTTTAAAATAAGGCATTGATACCTCGATCAAAACTGTGCATCTAGGTCTGTCTCTTTATAATTTCTCATTTGCCTAATTACACCACTTTTCAGTGACCTGCGCTACCTTCTAATCAAGCAAAGCACCGACAAACGCTCGGTGAATAAGTGTTAGGTTCCATCAATTATTTGCTCAAGCCTACGGGTTACTCAACTCCCCCTTCAGGTAGGGCAGCGTACGACCCACTTTTCGAAAACTAGTCACTTACCTATAATTCGTCCTAACCTGAAATCCTTCGGAGACTGAGCCACTGTTCACATGTTCCCTAAGTGTAAAACACACTTCGGACTGGCATCAAGACGTACCATGACTTGACCACATTTAAAAATAAACAAGAAGTGAATCTCTTTTTCGCAGAAATTAGTTTGTCTGATTGCATTCGTTCTTTAATTGCTTATGGGACCTGCAAATTTGGTATTCTGCCTCTAATCACATTGATGCTGACCCTGTGCCGGCCAAGCATAATGGCTTATGCTCGTTGGCAATGAGCACGATATCACTAACCATTAGTTCACACTTACTTTGCAGCCAAGGCAAAATGATAAGAATGACATTTAGTCCTCCGAGGGCACATCAATAAAGTTATTACTGTTACTGGCAACTTTTATTATCACCACTAATCCATTAAAAGTCGACAATGACAAATCGCTCATTATAAATCTTGAATTCAAGACCTGGTTCATGAGGCCTGGCCTTCTGAGCTGAGACTCCGAGAAAAGACAAATCCGTTAGCAAAATGATCTAACATATTAAAAATTCTGCATCATTAATATTCCCTACAAATTAAAGGGAAGTCCTGACTGAACATGAAGTGAGATGAAATGAGCTAACAGGCAATACAAATTGCTGTAATTTGCTATTATAATTAAGTGCTACTATAGTCACGATTTTCTAAATCTAGGCTTTTCGAGCTCTCTGAGTTTGTGGCTTGCTGAAAAAAAATTTGGTAGCTTTTTATTGCTTAATTTACAATTAGTATATGTGCATAGAAATTCTATAACTAAGATCGCACTGTGGGGATTGACGTCGACGACTATATATTAGCCTTCTACTTTTTAGCCACTGCAGCAGAATAAATATGATTTTTATAAAATACAGTTTCCTTTTTATTAAAAAAAATCTTTGTGATATATTATTTTTGATAATATTTACACCTTAAAAGTTGACCAACAAAATTATTGATGATTAATTGTGGTTGTACAAAAGAACAGCTTAACCCAAATTAGCACTTTCACGTTCGTTAGCTCAGTACGGCCTCATTATTGAACTGACTATGCATTAGGCACAGACCTAACACAGTTTTCCAAAAAAGCACAATCGTGGTCCTAATATTGCAGCAAACACATATCTTTACATAACTATTATAGCCAAGCTGTAAGTCGATGAAACAATTTTGGAGAGATTAGGGGATTTGTGTGTGGGCATATACCGCCGGCCTCTTTTTTATTTGTCAGATGCGGTAAGCTAAAGTCATCAAAACTTGAAATTACACAGCTTAAACTTGTGCTGTTGAAAAATAAGTCGTTAGCACCTTATTGCTGGACGACTAAAGTAAGATTTTTTCTGAGCAGTAACACGAATGAGCATTATTGGTAAAGTTCTACCAGGAATACAAAATCATTATCATACATCAATATTGAAAGAACAAAATTTAATATTAGTTAGTGGGTGTGATGTGTGTGTATATGCGTGTGTGTAGGCTCGGGTGTGTGAGTGTGTATGTGTGTGTGTGTGTGTGTGTGTGTATGTGTGTGAGCTCGTGTGTGAGAGGGTGTGTGCGTGGCTGTGTGTGTGGCTGTGTGTGTGGCTGTGTGTGTGGCTGTGTGTGTGGCTGTGTGTGTGGCTGTGTGTGTGGCTCTATGTGTGGCTGTGTGTGTGGCTGTGTGTGCGGCTGTGTGTGTGTGGCTGTCTGTGTGGCTGTGTGTGTGGCTGTGTGTGTGGCTGTGTGTGTGGCTGTGTGTATGTGTGTGTGTGCTCGCGTGTACTAGTGTAATTAAGTGCTTAGAAAAAATGACTGCATTTCTACTTCTGTTTTACTGCTACACTTAGCCATGGCATTTTTACAACCGCTGGCACTATTGTATGCAATTTATTGAGAAGAATATCTCCCGTAGTGAGGAGACTGGGATGAAAATGTACTAATTCAGCGTATTTTTGCCCTGTCTTACAGCGGTTACGAATTATCCCAACTCTAGTCAACCTCTGTTTTAAAAGAGATTTTAGTGCGTTCATTTTATATTTAAATACATGCAATCCGGTGCATTGGCGCATTTATACTTACATTATATTACTTTTACTGGATGCATATCAAGAAAAATAGAAATCGCAAAGCCGTCGTGGTAAAATAATGTGAAGTTGAAGTCTGCAGTGAGAATCTTATCAAAAGACCCGACGTAGGTAAAAGTACCCAGCTAAAATGTTATTTTAGATGCTCGCTAATTATTCTCCTCTGACTTTGTAGTAAATCCCGTCAGTGAGCCGTCATTAAATACTTTCATGAATATTATTCAAATTCTTGTACACTTACTAACACAGCTGACCAATTTTTAATTGTACAAGAATATTCGTAAATCACAAGCCTCTATACACTCGAATGCAGAGCCATTCCCGTGGGTTGCAGACCCTGGGGAAATCAGTCAGCACTTTATGACCCTTAAATACTCGGATGCGTGTTGAGGGAGAGAAAACCGAATTTAAAAACAACAACAATGCGTTTGATGAAGTGCGCTAAGAAGAACGGATCTCTCAACAGGCACTTCACGTTTGCCGCAAAGGAAGCATGGCAGAACGGAAAGTGATAGCATGCTCGTGAAACTACAAAAACAAAATGATTAGGGTTGACCTGCATTGTTGTCAGTCACGTTGAGGTCAGCATTATATTATGGCATGCAGAGTATCAAAGCTCATAAGCATAAAAATGACCGATCACAGCTACCCACTAAATTATGTGATAAATATGTATTCTGCTTAATCGTTTTTGATTTAGTCAAATCAGGAAATAGCGTGACTCAAGTCCGGTGTGAGTTCCAAGCTTTTGGAGGTTACTAACTACTTGTATGGTCTCTAAAAGATGTGAGGTTTACACGAGGTATAAGTAAACGATGGA
The DNA here is from genome assembly GCA_009760855.2 of Cristatella mucedo. Taxonomy (NCBI): domain Eukaryota; kingdom Metazoa; phylum Bryozoa; class Phylactolaemata; family Cristatellidae; genus Cristatella; species Cristatella mucedo. The sequence continues at coordinate 1,538,488 of WPIO01000069.1, forward strand.
ATTCAGAAAAGTGGTTGGCACGATGCTAAGCCTAGTGGGAAAGTAGGTCTGATAAGAAGAAGTTGGAGCCAAGAATAGAGGTACGTAAAAGTGATTGACAAACCATTAAGCGATACGTCGCTTGACTGGGTGCCAGTCCGGGGCGGCGAGAAAAAACTTGACTTAGCAACTGCAATGCTAGATACAGAGACAAAAACATGGAGATTTTGGCCCTCCTGTAAGTACCTGATCGCATCGACCAGTAGATCAGCAATGAGTGAGTTACAGAAGTCGATACGTGAAGTTACAAATGCGAGAATCGATTTAGATATGGTATCCTAGTCCGAGCAAGCCCGAATTTTAGCGACGCTGAACGTATGGAGAGTGGACTGTGGTTTTAGTGTTGGTTAAGGTCATTTGGCTGTTTCCATATAATATTACTAATGCCTTGTGAACAGGCTGACGTTTACTTTCATAATTTTCAGCTTTAAAAGGCTGCGAGATGTTCAACTGGTTATTCAATAATAAAATAACTTCAACGTTCAACAACTTTTTCCTTTTTCCCGAGTTCATTCTTACCCTTCTAATCTTACTTATCTTTCATCATAATGAACTTGACTGTATCTCCGTCTGTAACTCATCAAATTCAAAAAAACTACGTGGGTGTTAAGCAGGAGAATGTTGTATAGCCCACGCACAGCCTAAGCGGCTTTCGGTACGCATTCGGTAGCCATCACACTTCCTCTCACGCAGCAAAGAGAAAGTGAGAAGCATAGCAGAGTCAGGAGAGCAGTTGAGGTTGTGAGTAGCTTGGAAGTAGCTGCTCCGAACCGCTGAAAAAGATGAGCCATAGTCGGCAGCAGAAAAGTAATTGTCGTTACGTAAAAAATTGTGGAAGCTAATTCCACAGTCTAGGACCTGCAGAGCTAAAGCTTCTGTCGCCAATGGTCTGTATGCGAGGAATGTGACAGCTAATTGGTTTTCTTCACAGCACATGAGAGCCCGAAGAGGCTAAAACTGGTGCAGCAGTAGAGCTAGGTGCGAAGGAGCCAAGCCATTCTGAACCTGGTAAAATGGGCTTGGGCTTCAGGAAATGTGTACATTTTTTGTAAGTCACACTTACAAATGTATACAGCTTTCGCAAATGAATTATAAATGTGTCCGCATAAGATAAATTGATTGCACATTTTAGGTAATATTGAACTGTCAAAAATTTTGAATGGTTATTTATTAACACAGCTCCATTAACCGTGGTCTGTCAGATGACCTCACCAATCGGATTTCATATAGGTGCACCCTTACATTTCATGGCGTCCGCTAATGGTAAAACTACCTAGCAAACGAATAGTCATAGTGGCTAAACTTTCCTTAAAATAGTTTCAAGTTGCTTAATGAAAGTAATGTAAGGACCTGAATGGTATCACATCTAAATAACCCAGTAAACGAGAATAGGTGGCATGCCTAGGGCATATCAATACATGCTGACGATAAGGCATCATTCGGGGCTTCAGTAAATAGCAACTGATGCGACGAGCAAGCTCTAAAAAATTGCACTGAACCATAAGAAGAGAAAAGTTGTGGCAGCTAAGGAATTACGAACCGAGCCGAAGCCTCTTCAGCTGAGACTTCCACGATACCGGGTCGGAGCAGCTAGCGACCAATGCTTGAGGCGATATCCAGACATTAAGAGAAGAACGTACTTGATGCAATTACCTTTCCAATTTACGAATATTGAGCCGGTGACACTAACTTGTCTACCTAGATATGTATACCGACAATTGCAGCGAATAACTGAGCTTGAACCAGCTCCAACTCTCGCAGTACTCGTAGCTGGTAGTTTTCGGTAAGTATGGCCTGTCCCCGCATTCATTTCGTATACCTCGCAATCCTTAGCAGCCATTGGTGGATAGCTGTCCAAAAAGCTGCAGTTAAGTGCGATTGGTTCCCGGCTGTCAATGTGGATCTCTTTATCCTTAGGCATACCTGGAAAAATGATCACCCGCGATCAGGCTGCAATATTCTATCACGAACTTCCACGATAGTGACATGAGCTGATACTTTTCCAAAGCCAAGGCTTACAGCATTGAAATTGGTGCAACATTCTAGAATACGTAGCTTGGAGACCGTGCATTTAGTTCGTATGCTCCCAAAGCCTGGAACACCCTCCCGACCTGCGTCAGAACATCCCCTGACCTGACCACATTTGAAAGGAACTTAAAAACACACCTATTGGGGACAGCATATAGTGGGTCCCTGTGATTGGTCCTTCATGGGCTTATGCGTGCTAACACTGTGCATGCTGCCACTAACCGCATTTGCATGCTGACCCTGTGCACGTCACCCGTAACCTTATTATTCATTTTTTCAAGCATGGTTTTACTTACCATTCAATTGCATATCCCTTTGCAGCAAATGTAAAGCGCCTAGAGAGAGATTGAGTTCTCCGAGGGCGCTTTATCAAGTGTATCATTAATAATATTATTATTAGTATTATATAAACAGATCATACGGTAGCAACCATATATCCGCACTAATCTATAGTTCTAAAATATGCAATGCAACACAGCTTGCCAATTTCACGAAACTACCATCAGTAACAATTGAATGCGCATATCAATTAAAAAGACCAAGTATTAGGATGTCAAGTAATCCCAAACCATTTAGTGAATCTCTATCAATAAGGCCAGCGGTTGATATGTTCCAGTTTTGGGGCAACGTTTAAATCTGCTGTGGCTACATTTCTAAGTTCGGCGGCATGTTGCGATCAAGTCCACCAGTTTAAAAAATATACATTCTCTTTTTTGGCCGGCCTGAATAGGCTCCTCAGACACTATCAGTCGATCGTAATGTACTAGACTAAATATGTCCTCACTTCTTTTTCGCGACAAGAATGATAGCATCAAATACATACATTGTGTAAACTAGTTCAAAAAAGCTTGCAATTAGTACAACTATGTAGACAGGATCGTTTAACTTGTCAAAATATATTGAAATAGTTTTCACTTGAAGCTAGACCTGTTATGCAAAGAGCAATCTCTTGAATTAAAGTGAGTCGTACACTTTAAAGGTATTATGTTTCTCTAGTATCACATTTTACTTTTTACATTATTTATGGTAGGGGGGGCATTGCCTAGATAACTGTTATTATGCATCTCATTGCCTACATTTCCTGTTTTTTACCCACAGTAATGTAAACATTAAAAGAAACCTGCTAGTTCATAAACGTTAGTTTAGTTTTAGGGACAGTCAGCTAAGTAGAAACCTACTAGCATTGCCTGTTTAGGAGTCAAGTAATGCAAGTTTAGAGAAATACTTCTTGCAGACTAGAGAAAGCGAGGTTTAGAACTGTCCGTGTATATTACTTTCAATAAAAATGAAGTAGCAAGCTATAAACAGCATTTTTTAGGACCGGCCGTGCTATTTACAAGTGAAATGATACTTTGTATAGGTATAGGATCAAACCGAGTTTCAAAAAGATCCATACATGAAGCTAATCCAACTATTCAAAGAATATCAACGTGTCATAAGCATTGAACATCGTGAATTATTTCAAAATCACACAATCGAATATAAACCTCCCAATAAATAAAAGGAATTATTCATCCGCCGTCTGTCTTGAACCCATTCGAGAGGTTTTTGGCTCGATAAAGTACCCGGCGGTGCTAACATCATAGCAGCAAGGTTTTTACTGGTGAAAATGCCGATTATTCAAATTAAGAAATGGTAACAAGCCAAGCTTGTGTGGTATTACGTTGTTTAATTTAGAAGCGAATATCGAGTACAATAAAATTTAAGAGACTCCGTGGTGATTCGGAAAAAAGTTACATAATAAAACCACAAATGTAAGAACGAATAGATTGTCAGCTGTATATAATATGTAAGCTTCTACGACTGTGAAAAGTATTGTTTATTCACGTTTCACTTCCTTCATTAGAATAAGCAAGTTGTTCCGATGATGCCAATTCCACAGTACGTGTATTTAAAATCGGTGTATCTTTCCATTTGTTGCTGAAATGGTCGTAGTATGTACACCTAGCCAAAAACTGCCCATCGTATCTAGTTTAGACATTGAACAAATTTAAATGACATTTATTCCACATGAAAAACTAAGTTCGCTTAAAATTTGCCCGAAGTCCTAACTGTTAATAATATTATTCATAATAATGCACTTGATAAAGCGCCCTCAGAGAACTTAGTCTCTCTCTAGGCGCTTTACATTGGCTGCAAAGGAAAACAATTCGATTGTGAGCCAAATCATGCTTGAAAAACAAACAAAATGGATAACATGGTTAGGGGTGTCATGCACAGGGTCAGCATGCAAATGTGGTTAGCGGCTGCATGCACAGTGTCAGCACCCATAAGCAAGTGAACGACGAAACACGGTGACCCACTAAATGCTGTCCTAAATAGGGGTGTTTTTAAATTCTGTTTAAATGTGGTCCTATCAGGGGATTTTTTTACGCAGGTCGGGAGAAAGTTCCAGGCTTTGGGAGCATACGAAGTAAGTGCATGGTCTCCAAAGCGTTTGAGGTTTGTTCGGGGTATTTGTAGACAGTTGGATTCCGAAAAGCGGGTGGTACGATGCTTGGTCTGATGGGGGAGTATATCTGAGAAATAGGCTGGTGCCAAAGAATGAAGAGACCTAAAACTGAGCGACAAACCTTGAAGTCAGTCCGTTGCTTGACTGGTAGCCAGTGCAGGTCAGCGAGAACTGGAGTAACGTGGCAACTGCGACGCTCACGACAGACAAGACTAGCTGCGGAGTTTTGCACCAGCTGCAAACGTCTGATCGCACATGCCGGTAGGCCTGCGAGCAGTGAGTTGCAGAAGTCGAGACGGGATGCAACTAATGCATGGACCAACTTAGATGTGGTATCCTTATTTAAACAAGCCCAAATTTTAGCAATTTTATGAAGCTGAAAATAGGCAGATTTTACTGTGGAGCTGATATGGTCGTCTTACGAGAGGACGCTATGGTATATGATACGTAAATTTCGAGCCGATTTAACTGGAGATATGCTGGCAGAGCCAATTTTGAGCGTCAGCCTTTCTAATTTCTGAATCACACTGGGTTTGCCCGTAACTAGTAAGTTTGCTTTATCGTCATTAGGTTTTAGTAAATTTAAAGCCATCCATGCCCAACTGTTAGGATAAAATGCTTCTGAAGAGGTGAATTTATTTACTCATGCGAAGCTAGTTGTGACCGCAGGATAGGCATCCTCATATGGTAAGAATGTAATGGTCGGAGGGCATTTACCCCTCACCCGGGACGTTTTCCTCAAGGACGTTTCCTCTCCTGATGAACCCCAGGAAATATCCCGCGGGTAGTCTCCCCTGGGGTAGGACATTTTCCCCCAACGTTGATGAAGTTATAAGTAGGAATTAACACACACACACACACATATATATATATATATATATGTGTGTGTGTGTGTGTGTGTGTCTGTGTGTGTGTGTCTGTGTGTGTGTCTGTGTGTGTGTGTGTGTGTGTGCGTGTGTGTGTGTACAAGATCAAATAAAGTTCACGCATCTCTCAGTATAACTGAACTAATGGATTGAAAGGATGGTCTCTAATGGAGCTAGTGGCTGAGGCTGCGAATGCAGCGAGCTATACAGTTCTATTCCGCGGAAGTTTGGTTCCGTTCGACGACGCCGGACACTTTTTTCGTACCCTTCAAAGCTGGCGTGAGCTACTGCCTACCTCGCGTTCCTTTAAATGAGTGCTAAGCCAAAGAGGTGTACTGAGTATAACTCGAGCTCAAAAGCTCTAGTTACACCTTAATAGGCACTAATTCAAGCTCGGATGACGAGCAAGGGTGAATGTAGGCGGCGGAGGCACAGCCCGCCCAAAACCCTAAAACCTATGCCCTGGTCTTAAACAATAAACGCTGCAACCGTAAATCCTGAGCGCTAAACCCTAAACCCTAAACTACCTAAACTCTAAACCTCCACACTCTAAATCCTAAACCCTATACCCTAATCCCTAAGCCCTAAACCATAAACCCAAAAACCCTAAAACCCTATAAACTTAACATCCTAAAATCCTAAAATCCTAAAACCCTAAACACTATACACGAAACCTTAAAACCCAGCCACCCTAAAACCCAAACATACCAAAAATCCTAAAAACTAAACCCTAAACCCTAAAATACCTAAACTCTAAACCCTAAACCCTACACCCTAAACCCTAAATCCTATACCCTAAGCCCTAAACCCTAAAACCCTAAAACTCTAAAACCTTAAAACCCTAAACCATAAGCCCCAAACAGTGTACACTAAACCTTAAAACCTAACAACCCAAAACCCCAAACCATGAACCCTAAACCCGTAAGACCTAAATATTAAAACTATAAGCACTAAACCCTAGAACCTAAGCCATATGACCAAGGAGGGAATGTCCTACCCCAGGGAGGAAATGTGTGCGGCAAATGTCCGAGGAAGAGGAAATGTCCGTGGTCAACGTCAAGGGTGAAACGTCCGTACCCTAAATTTAGCCACTGAAGATGCTTCCAATGTAAATATCAGTTTCAAAACTCACAGCTGGAACAAAATAGATCGTGGCAGATTAAGGAAAGCTCTCAAAACTATAAGCAGCAGTAAACAAATCCAGTCGCCTATGCTATTCTGGTCGTCTTATGTATTACTTGACACCATGTTAATACTCTGAATGACCTTAAATCAAGTTACGTACTAGAAAGCTTAAACATCTCACCCTGTTAAAATAATAGTATTTTGAAAATGTATTATAGGATCAATTCGCAACCAAATGAATGCAATCCTACTAAATAATCCGAGAAAAGAATTGACTGCAAGTATTTTGCCAGTAAAATCTCTCAGTATTATTGAAAATAATTGTTTGAATATTTCTGGGTCTTCGGATCCATATAAATGAAAGTTATTACAAAAAGATAGACATTCGGTATTGTGGATGTTACACAGCCTTAAATATGATATCAATGTTCAATGTTTCCTCGCCTGTTGTGAGGATTGATGGGTGCTTCAATAAATGCGAATATAGCAGTAATTCCTGACGGAGTTAGAGTCAACTGAACCATTTCCCTGGTTGTATGCATATCGTTACATGGGCACAGTTCAGCGGCTCCACCTTCTATATTCAACCACGGGTCCTGAACGTAGGCGCCAGCTACAGTAGCAGTTTCCACTTTGCATTGGTTACGGTCGTAAGTGGCTGTATGAACACTGTACCAGAGAATTTCTATTAAACCTGCCGGGGAGGACCTTAAAACATCGTTGAAAAAGTCTTCTCATGCTATTAAAATTGGGCCGTTTAGACCACAGCAGTAAAGATTTGAGCACGCTAGATTGCCCTGTGGTTTTTAAGTCAACCTTGCCATCACTCGTAATTTTCTCATTGTGCCGTCTTGACGGTAATGCGGGCTGACCTGCAATTTCTTTATCGTGAGAACGATGGCTATGATGAGGGCAAGTTGAGAGCACTTTACTAGTTAAGACAATTGCTTCACCACAATTATAAAATTAAGTATATTAAATTTGTATAGCTCCTCAGAGAAACAAAGTTCTCTCATTCCACTTTACATTTGCTCCAAAGGAAGGATGATCGAATGGTTAACTTTCTCATGCTTAAATCTAGAAAAGGTATGGAATTCTCCCGATAAATACCCGGCAGTGAGATATTGGCTGCATTTAGTTAAAAATGTACTCTACCGTACAGTACAAAACCTGACTATGGAGACCATCTTAACAAAAATTGTGCTTCTCACCATTTCATTAAAAAATTAACTTTTCGTAAAAATACATTACTAGCCATTACAAACAAAACTAATTCTAATCACTGGCTAACCTAATTAAGGTTCTAGTTGTTTTTGAAAACGATGAAACTTTGGAAATATCCGTAACACATCGAGACGAATATCCTCTCTTACAACCCATCGAGGTTGTTTTTTCATTTGCAAAAGCCCACAAAAATATCCCTACTCACGAAGATATACAGTGGTCAATACAGCCTTCCTAGCTTATTGTACATGATTTTGACATGCTTCTTTCGATAGGCAGTTGAATATTTCTAACTTCCTCAGAGCTGGATTTTTGTAACGTTTGTCATCATCACGTAAGTAGCTTCATCTTTGGCAAAATATATGTTGATAGTGGTTAATTTTGTCAGCGAACAAATGATTACGAATTGATGTTGTAACTATAAGGGCACCTAAGCAGAAGTAACCATGTTTTGCCTATCAATGAGTCTAGCATACCATTTGGAAGTATTCAGCACATTTCTTTCAGAGTGATTGGTAGTTCTGTATAATTTATAATTTCAACCTTCAGAAGCGCTTCTCTAAAATTGAAAAGTTCGTTTAGTTCTTTATTTCAATCACCTACCTTGGTGAGAATTAAGCATACCAACCTTGCAAAAATTAAGCATAAGAACTAATTTTTACTGTAAGTATCGAATCGCAAGGTAATTGCATTCTCAGAACTACTAACATCCACCTAGTAGATTATGCTACGAATAAAGGTCCTGCAAAACTGTTCCTGAAGTAGGCATAACTTTTTATCTAAATCACATTAGAATCCTCTGCTAGAACCTAAATAAAAGTCTTCAAGAGTTTTCCTTCTTTAAACTAAGAAAACTCTAGCTAGGCTGAGATTAGCTTCACTGTCAGCTCACGTTTCTAAGAAAAAACAGAAAACATTGTCGATTTGCCATTACCTCTAATAGCTTTGGAAACTTTCCAAGCATGAGACTAGACTTACATCGAAATTACTAACTCTGGTGTTTATTTACATGACAAAAAATTTTCAATTTGGCCTGAATATCTTATTTCTGTATTGCAGCAAAAAACCAGTCATGTTGCCAAGCATCAGGTATGTTCTGACTGCTGAGAGTATCAAGATTTCCTTTCCAAACTAAGTTCCGCCTAGCATAGGGATTATTCTCCATTTTATAACCTGACGATTACGTCTGGAGTTTCCAAAGTCACTTAGTCACTAAGTAGGAGCACTTAGTTGGTGGCATCAGCATGCATGTTGGGTGAAAACCACGAGCTGGCTAAAAAGATAATTCTATAAGAAATGCAAAGTCATGTTGCTCAAGTGCTCAGCACCATAGCTACCAATGCTAGTTTGATTCAGTCATCCACAGAAGCAGCTAGTGCAGGCTATCAATGAGGTATTCGCTGAGATCCATGCGAAAGAAAATGGAAACGCAAACAGTACTTTAATTTTGCCGGAAATGACTAGCCACGATCTTCCCAGTCGTCCTTTGACTTGCTAGACAAGGTTTTCTACTTCCAATTCACCTTGAACACGAACATTCAGCCGGCGACAACCGCGGAGATTTTCTTGGGCTGCTCTGCTTTAAACTTAATGGCGAACCCTAGTGCTAAAGCTGGTCGAGCAGCCTCTCGGAGATGAACAGCTACTCCTCGCCACTCACCAAGAATCAAATCTTCCACCTCTTTGCTAGCCAGTTTCGGGCTGCCATTCATTTGGAGTTGAGTGATGAGTGCCAGCTCATTTTTTGTAGTTTTCTCGATGAATAGATTGATATGCCAAGCCAGAGCAGTTGAAATTATAAATTCATTTCCTAGACAAAACCTAAATATCCTCAAGCGATCTCCTGCCTGATATAGAAGTGCCATAGACCTGGACGGCAGATTTTCTGAAATCGATACAGCAGGCCTTGGCGGCCAGCAACCTTTATCCCTGTAAAATAATGTATCGTTGTTATGATCGAGCTTCTATATGAATAGGCAAATTCCACGGCCTGTGGGACCTAATTTTTGCAGAGCATTACTGAAAGCAATTAGCTCCCACTGTTATTCCCATTGCCCTAACTTGGCTATTGCCAAAAAAGCCAAGTCTATCCAAGTGAACGATTTATTTGCCAAGGTCGAGTCACTTTTCATGCTGATCGGCCAAGCAATTCATCACCACTGAATACAAAGAACAGCTTAATAGAATGCCATTAGAGGAGAGTAATGATGATGCAGAGAATAAGCCCTTTGATTAAAATGAGCTGGCGGAGATGCATTCTAAACGCTTTTGCGACCGAAAGCTGCTAAGCCACAGTCAAGAATTTCAGTATCTCAAGCTGATTGAAATCTGCGAGACGCCCCGTTCGTGTCGAATGAGCCAGCTCTTCCCAATCGTGCTTTCGTACTGCCCTATGCAGCTGGGACTTGCAGAAATGGCTGCCGAAACTACCAATACCAAGCCAAGAACGCTGCTCAGCTCCAGGTGCAGGTCAACATGTTTGAGTTCATATTGATAATTTTTGACATTATCGCAATGCTGGAGCTGACTCGTGGTCTGTCTGAGAAGTGCTGCGGTCTGGCTGAATTCTTGGTGGTGCACCATATTTGGAGAAAATAGTGTGTGAGCAGGACAGTACATTAAACAATAACAGTGTGCAGATACCAGAAACCACCTGACATTGTTCATGCCATGCAACTTTTCGCAATTTTATCTAGTAATGACCATCAGCATCGCAGACCTATATTTGAAACCAATTGACTTTCGCTACAGTGGGATTAAACAGCTTAGTTAAATCGGTTGCTGGGATTGGGAGTTAGAAGAATTTGCAGCATAAATCCAGGCAGGCTCATTCAATAAACCAGTCACCATGCAAGGCGTTCTGAACATGTTAATCAACAACCACTACGAACTTCAAATTATGAATCAAATGGCAACAATTAGCTTTGTCTCTCAGCCCAGAACGGTCATTCTCGACAATAAAGATCGCCGTGGGTCCTTTGCTTGGTTCTGTGGGAGAGTAATGCCTCGGAGACATGCTGCTGACATTGATTGAGGAGCCATTAGCTTGGGTAGCAGTTTGGTTTTCTAAGCTAAGATGGAACCGTCCATCGACCCACCCTGCCACTGTAGACACTCATTTCAGTCTGAATTCTGATTAAACTAGTAATTTAATAAAGCCGTGGCTCACACAGTAGCTCTAGAATTGAGGAATATCACATGTTCTGGAAAAGCGTACAATGGAGAAAATCTTTTAGTTGATAAAAGACTTGCAATTGCTGTTTGGGAATCGCTTAGCTATATTATACTCATTTTTTGCATGGGTCATCGTTTAAACCAGTTTGAGTCAGGCCCTCATCCAAGATAGCGCCTCTCACTGTTGGTGATATAGCGACATCCTTCAGGCTGTTTAAACCAGTTTATAGAGTATTTTTGGAGTTCCTTGCATTAAACATTTGTGTATGACAGGCCATAACTGATTCCAAGAGATTTAAATATTTTTATTGACAGCCCGAGTAACAGCCAGGTCCAGTACTTTGCTTTAAAGCATTTCCTGCCAAGCTTGGTAAGGCTTTAGGTTTCAGTTCATGTCGAAAAGATATTCACTAAATTTTAGTTATAATGCAATGAAACTAATAGGGTCCCACTTCACTTTATATTTACCAAAAACTTTTAATCGGCTTATTAAAATGACTTTAATTTAAGACAGAAAAAAGCATGTGGCTCTCTGATGGATCACTGGTGAGATGGATGCTTTCACAAAATCTGCCCAAAGATCGTGGATTCTAATCCTTTGGTGGGAGATCCCTTATCGATGTTGCTAGGTGTGCGGACAGCCAGTGAGGCTCTTCTGCCGTCATACAGATAAGGCTAATAATACAGCTATAATTTATTTTTCAATATGGGCTGAAGTAAAAAAAAATTAGCTTTAAAAAATTGGCTACACAACTTGCTGCCTAATAGGCAGTGTTTCAAATGAGCTTTGTGCGACATTACCAATGTAAATTCTCGGAAAATTACGTTTTGCCACTTCTGTAATCGGAATCCAAATATAAGATCGAGAATCTGTAGCACCTAAGCCCTTCATCAAACTCAGAGAGATATGCAGCACGACTACATCATCTGGTACCGATGCAGGACAAGTGTGAATCCTGGCTTTTAGGCTGCTGCCAAATATTTAGAAGAAATATGAGTCACCTGGGGTAGCCGATATTGTGAAATTATTTGGCAAAGATTCAGAAAATTGATACCTTCAAATATGCCAAGCCAACTTCAGCCTTATAAATCAGCATGTCCTTAGTTTATGGTAAAGTGGCGTATTTATAGAAAATCAACATGTTCGTAACCTTTTCAAGCACATTACCCTAATCAACAAGCCAAGACACTCTGTATGCTATATATTGTTTAGATTCAGGGCTATGTTGTGCCTGATTACAGTAACTGATCCAATAGCATATCGATTTACAAGGGGAATGAGATGTCAAACCTTTAAATGTGGGTGTACACCTAATAATTCCTTAGAACAATAGCAATAATCGTAATTTAATTGTAAGGAACCTTTAGAGAACCTGATTTCTTTCAAGGCAGATTGATTTCTGTAAATGAAGTAGGATTGAATGTTAAGTGGTAGCACTCTTAATATCAACCGGTCCTTCGTTGTTAGATGTAACAGGCACTGAGTCAGAGTTAAAGTAGATTTATTGGGATCATGGAGTGTCAAAAACTACATCATTCACGAAGTTGTGATGAGATGATGAGTTAGTTTCTTTAAAATGTGGTAGAGCCAGAAAATGTGACGACGTCATTCGGCAGTGAGATCCAGGTATTGGGAGCTTAAGAACACAAGCTATGGTCTCCTAAATATATATTTAGGAGCATTTAGCTGAGGAATCAAATCAGTAGACTGTTTTCCAAACTCGATAGACATATTATCCGATGGTGATATATCGGAAATATAACCTGTATATGATCTCACACCAAAAATGTTTCCTGATTAGACTACAGAGTTGCGGTTCTTGTTACCTTAGCTGAAATTGTATCATCACCATTTCACTCGTTTCCGTAAATTCTGTTAGTGTATTTGATCTATTATTGTTATTATGGATTACTATGGATTTATCATTTTACACTGCCTTCTAGTTAATTACTAGAATTTTCATAGGCATTATTCTGCCTTAAAGCCTTAACTTTAACTTACCTTAACTTAACTGCCTTAACTTTTAAAGTCGTATATTGCCTAATATCAAATGGAATATATATTTAAATAAGCAGTGAATTATTTAGAATGTATTAATAGTAAACTTAGGAAGTATTCATTGCGTTCCTAGTACTTGAAAGATATTACATCCTGTTGGGAGTGCAATCTAGAACATAAGGCTTTTGCGAAAAGTGGTCAGTGTTTCATAAATTGCTTGCACGTTGTAACTAATCAATCAATTCTATAAGTATATTTTAAGTTGAATGACAGAACAAAATTACAGAACAGACTCCAGCTAGCACTCCTGTCGGTTGGCTGACACTATTCATTTCATACTGCTTAAGTTGTTAACATGTATTGCACTACCTGTCAAGAGCCTAATTAATAGTGGGGATTATCCCTTTAATAAGCAAATGTATCTGCTAGTCACGAACTTTAGTGTATATTCACATTATTTTGACACATAGCAGCATTTCTTACTTACGGTAAATAATGATTGTAGTTGAACTTGACAAAATTGGCTTGAAATTCATAAATGCTAGAGTTTGGCACGTTACATTTTTTAGATTTATATCCTCGGATCTTGGAAGCACAAGATAGCTTGTTGAATTTCCGATGGCATTCAGGTCTCTATATGGAGGAGCAGAGTGAGATTCTCGCACAATTTTTGGGTCAATGTTATGCACCCAGCTGAGCCTGGCGGGTGGTCTTGACAATGATGCGAAACACTTTAGAGTGTAGCTGTTTGTCCGGTCTTCGAAAACAATGCCCGGACCACTTAACTGCACACTTCTAGGAGGTCCTAAAAATTGATGCCATCTCATCATATCACAAGATGCAGCGTGTGGGACCGAGAAGTGTCGAGAATGTTTGATGTCAGACAATAATTGTATGGCTTTACTGATTTATATTAACAGCAAAGCAAATAATGCAGGTGCAGCTTTTTGGTTAATTGCTGCACGTATTTAAAAGCCTTACTTAGAACGAGTATTGTAAACGAATACGAATTCTCATCCAGTCCCGCTTTGACATAGCAACTGTAGACACCTTCTAGCTCCTGCTGTATTGACTGCACTCGAAATGTCACACTGAAGCAAGCGTCAGATCTTTTCAATTCGAATAGCGTACTGCAGTCAGCAGTGGCATTTCCCAGGAGATTATTTAATCCCGGCTCTTTCTTGAACTCCGTGGAAAGGCAACCGCCTTGCCAGGATGAATGGCCAGTTGCCCCAACTGCATTAATGCCCACTTCGATCGCAGCAGTATGTATGGTGCACCGAACATGACACCTTATAGTTGCTTCCTGTCCGGCTGTAAAGTGAGACACCAGTGAATGGGAAGCATCGCTGCACACCCGACACGGCTCTAAAAAACAACGAACAACAATGGAACGAGTAGAAATATAAAATAGTTAAAGTATCACTGTTAATCCAGCAGACAGATTTTAAATGCGAATGGTTACGTTATTCTAGTTTTACTAAAAACTGACTGATTTATGTTTTAACACATTGTTGTTCCATAGTTTTAGCAAGAACTTGCTGCAAGGAATGATTTTGTTTACATCTGACCGCTCTCCTAAAAGAAATCAAATGTGTAAACTGAATTAAGTAATAAATGAGACTCCGGGTAGAAAAATAAAAATCCAACAAGTAACTCGTGAGGAACGCTAAATATCGTATACGGATAACGATTCCAAGACTTATCTTTCCTCAATGAAACATCTTCATACTGCTATAATCTGCACTTAAGACAAAATACAAAATTTTCACTGACTTATCACTGTACTAACATAATTTGCTCTTCTACTGTTTGTCTTTCAAGTACTGTGCCTTTAGTTTTTGGAAGAGAACGTACCTAGTTTTCTTGCAATTCCTTTATATGCTTCCTTGAGGCAAATGTGAAGTGCCTAGAAAGAGTGAATTCTCTGAGGGTGCCATATCAAATGGCTTAATGCTATGCAGTTCAATGCAAAAGCCTTTTTATTTTGGTTTCGTAAACATCATAATTTACTATTGTATAGCGTGTAAATATATATATATATATGTATATATATATCCCTTGGTAATTTTATGAATATACATATTCATGGGTATGGTATACATTGTCAGAGAATTTAACTATTTTCATGTAACGCTTCAGTAATTAAAGCTAGTCAAAAATACGTATAGTCTAATATTTTTTATGAAACGGTTATATCTCAAAAATAAGCTTTTCTTGTATGACGACATATATCATGCAATACCATATGAAAACAATACGTGCGAATAACAGGTTATTGTAAATACAATTTGGTAAAAACCGACACGAGACTTTATTTTCCAGGCAGCCTTTCGTTTTTGTCTGTCTTTAAGTCAGGCGGAAGTGATTTCCATAGATCAGTAGACCATCAGAAAATAAAATCTTTCAAGCAGCATTGAAATGTACTTTAGATGCACCACTTTAGTAGTGGACATATAAACGATTTATTTTAATTGCTATTTAATATTTAGAGTGTTGATATTGACGTGCAGCATCTTCAACAGCTGGTACAAATATTTGAGATGCAATAAATTGCAGTCATGGGATTATTTTTCAGTTGGTAGGCCTAGCTTTCTAAATTGGCACAATCACCATGATTAACATTGCAATATCTAAAGACATAAACGCTGAGTGTTGCAAAAGATATGAATGTGGAAATACACAGAGTCTTAATTAACATCAATCGAATTACGAATCGATCTTGCATCTGGTTTATGTATTCAAGAATTCGTGATTACTTATCCGGTTAATTACTGATTTTGGAATAATTTTAAAAAGTCACTTAAAATGATTGCTCCTAGGTTTCGTGCCAAATGTAAACGATAGATGTTAGCTAAGAAGACAGACTGTCGGGTACTTTCTACTATCGAATTTTTGACCTGCTATACTGTTGTCATCATTGAAAATTATTAGTTTCACAATTTCTTCTTGGAATAAAAGTAATGCACACAATGAGTGAATCCTAGGCATATGATACTATAGAAAGCTCGGAAGAAGGTAAGTAGAAATACAACTGCTTGTCTCGGGGGGGGGGAATAAAACTCATGATTGGGCACGGCCATACAATTTCCTAACAAGACAGCACAAACTAGAAAAAGATCACACTCCTGGCAGACCGCATGGGTCTTTAAAACTTACCGGATTTTTATTCAATTAAAAATTATCTTTAAATTAATTCACAGCTATGTGACCTAAATTATTACTAAATGCACCTCTGGTACACTGACAATCAACGAGTGCTTCTGAAAGATTGATTAAATTATGGCTGCACAAGTCAATGACTTATTGCATATTTACATATTATGATTATCCATCACATTTTCCCTGGGAGGCTTGGCAAGCTAAAGTCAGCTGCATGTTTTCAGTTTTTCCTAAACCCTCTGGGATGCATTTTAGTCGGCGTGAAGTTGGGATACTGGTGTTAATAGTTTCTAAATGTACTCACTTGGTTGTCCTCCGCAAGATCTGCAGCAAAGTGATTTAAAAATGTGTTGCGAGTGTTTAAAAAATAACCTAAAGACAGAAACTTTGACAGCCGACAATCTCTGGTAGCCGCTCACAGCAGAAAAGTCCTTACATTTAACTTAGGACCAGTTAAATGTGTACCTGATACGACTGTTAAATTAAAATCTTTGGAAATTGAGTAACGCTCGGTCGATCGGCCACCTGAAAGGCCGATGAAAAGTGTGCACCTCAACTCTCCACTGTCCTGTTTGTCCATTTCTCGGAATGACAACTCGATGATGAAGTTTAAGCTACCGTCTGAATTCGTGGTACAGTCGGTAATGGTCATTCCTGACACTGGGTTAGCACTATCCGTGGATAATATTAGACGATTTAATTCACAAGTTGATGTGCCTGTGATGTTCGCTCGAACAATTTCAACCCTCTCGCTTAAGCGGATGCATAGTATGCCGATTGGTAAGTCCATGTTTTTAATGAGCAGTTTAGTTTTTGCAGCTGCCCTGTGCAGCACTACGAAATTGTTGTCTTCGAATCTTACTTCGTGGGGATAATCTGAAAGTGGAAAGATTAATTTTGCTTCCATGACGAAAAGTGCTATACCCACATAAATCACTGTCCAAATAGTATTGCATTTCTTTTTTTAATTAAGGTATTTAATGACATAAATCAGAGGCTTGCAACTTAACCATAGTCATAAGTTAAAGCACTGCGATGTCCGAACAAAGTGGACAGGTCACTGCAAGTGGTGTTCTAAGTTTCAGTCAAAGTCTACCTTCGGTGAAAACATTACTCAATCACAGATGCAAAATCCGAAAATGCTTATGTCGAAGATCAGCAATTTGCTTGACACCTCAGCGGTTAGCTTCGTACATAGTGATCACTGTGATGGTCTGGCTGATTGATTCTCTAGCTTCTTGGTAAACATTAGAGACAAGATCGGAGAGTCAATCCCGAAGTTGGCAGCGTCCGCCTGGTGTCATGTGCATTCATTCCATGCGGCACGTCAATGACTACTTTAAAGAAGGTCACTAGTGACCTCGTCCTGAAGTTCATGTATAAATCGAAGACGACAATTAAGTTTTCTGGACCCCATTCCCACTTCCCTGCTTCTATGATGCATTGATCTGCTGCACGACACTCATGCACGACTAACGTCATGAATATTGTATTAACCTAAGGTTACGTCCCTGCACCACTGCAAAAGACTGTAGTCCGGCTGCTACTCTGGAAAGCAACATTAGACCAAGGTTATTTTGGAATCTTCTCTCACTTACTGTCCACCATTTCTATTAAACACATTGGAACGAGTCGTGGCTGACCAGCTTAGCTCACCTGTTGAAACCTTAAACCTTGCTAGCAAGTTATAATCTGGTTTTAGAGCTTATCACTCTACAGAGTCAGCATTGCTTTGGGTGTACAATCACCTACTTAGCAATGCAAACTTGATATTATTATTTCTGCTTACTTTGCTCGACCTGTCGGTTGCTTTTGATCGATTACCAAGGCCTTCTTGAGTGCCTCACATCTCGTCCAGGCATCACTATCACTGCATAGCTGTGTTCCAGTTCCTATCTCAATGAGAGGCCCCAGAGTATTGATATATATGAAAAAATATCAACCAACGAACCTCTGAAATATAAGGTACTTCAGGGATCCATGTTTCGTTCGTTTCGCACAACAGAAAGCAAGCCGGTGAATACCACAAACAGTTTATTATGTGATGCACTGTGCCGACGGATGCACGGCTCTGCTCGCCCCTTTCTCCTACTCGACTCTCCTCTCTTCGAATGTTCCTTCCCCTGGTCGACCCCGGTGATTCTCTAGGAGGACCACAATTGTGCTCAGGCCAACCCTAATGGTAAATCCATCATCTGTTCACCCCTGGGTTACTGGCCTGTTTCCAAGCAACATCACAGGTGGACCACAGTTGTGCACTGGCCCCTCTTGGTGGTACTCCTAACAGCTGTTTACCAGTGGTGTATCAGAGGAGCCTGCATACAATCGATCTACTGTGCCCCTTGACCTTTAGGTTACAAGCAACCAGCAACAGCACAAGTAGCTGTAAAGTAATGGACAGCATTGAGATAGCCTAGGCTAATACAAATGCAACACTACACATGTACGTATGTATGTATCTCCGTCAGTAACTCCAACACTACACATGTATGTATGTATGTATGTATCTCCGTCAGTAACTCCAAAAAGTCATAAAGACCATGTGGGTGTTACGCAGGAGAGTTTTGTATATCGCACTCACAGCCTAAGCGGCTTTCGGTACGCATTCGGTAGCCAACAGACTTCGTCTCACGCAACAAAGAGAAAGTGGGAAGCATAGCAGAGTTAGGAGAGCAGTTGAGGTAGTGAGTAGCATAGAAGTAGTAGTTCAGGACCGCTGAAAAAGATGAAAAAAGATGTCGGCAGTTGGACAGCAGTGCTGTATCGGCATAGCAGCCTCCACAAATAGCTGACCAAACAGGCAGGCTTGCTACCTTACGGTTGCTAGTAGGAGGCCTGCTGGTGTACAGCCTTTCGCAACCAGTAGGCAGCATGGGCCACTGGCTATGGTCATCGAGCTTATGTTCACAGCCACCATTTTTTGGACCTCGGCCACAGTCACCCCATCATTATCTGCCACCACTTCTCATGAGCATGACATGAGCAGACTTTCTGGACTGTGCAGTCTCTCCGACCTGCACACCCTCTCCGGCCTGCACAGCCTCACCGGCCTGCATAGTCTCTCCGTTCTGAACATACTCTCCGTCCCAAGCGTCGTCCTTGTGTGGCACAGACTCTCTGGCCTGCACAGACTCTTCGGTCATACACACTCTCCAGCCTGAGCCGCTACACAGCCCGCAGGCTGGTCGAAAGCCGACGTAACCTTAATGGCTTGCATTAAATCGAAGGCCAGTGCCTCTCTGGCAGACGAAGCTGCCAACGCTGCCGAATCTTGCATGGACGCTGCCGACTCTTGCACTGATGCTGCCGCCTCCTTCACAACGCCGCCATATCCCTCGTGGATGCTGGTGCCACTCAGTCCGTGGTCTCACCACCTGACGCCTCAGCCCTACCACTGACCGTTGCCTCACACGGCACCTTAGCCTCTTAGTATACCGTTACCGCCTGGCCAACCTTCAACACCTGAAGAGCTATTGCCTGCTGCCACCTTGTGGCAGCATGGCTAACCTCTGTCGCCCGACACATCGACAGCGATCGCTGCTGCCACTTCCGGTAGCCCCTCTCGGCCCTCTCATTCCGATCAGCCTTTACCAGATTGGCTTGCATTAATCGCACTCTACCAGCCAGCCAGGTGAATGCCCTGACTGTGGCCTCACTTGGCTTGGCGTAGTCATCTTCCACTGCCTGCAGGAGACTCGAGACAAACATGAAAGCCCGCCTTGCATCGCAAGGAGTAAAAACAAGTGCCACTCACTCGGTTCGCTGCCACTTTTCATGATTTCCCTCTCGAAATTCAGCATATTGCCAACCAAATCTCCAAAGCCATCACAACTTTGAGGAGCTGCACAGGACATCTCCAAGGGCGTCATCAGCTCCATATTCAGAAATACCTTGTTGTTCGGTTCGAACAATAGAGAGCAAGCCAACTACGCTACTACTCCCGACTACGGCTCATCCTTTGCAGCAGTCCTGAGCTTCTACTTCAATGCTACTCACTACCTCAAATGCTCTCCTGACTCTGCTATGCTTCCTTCTTTCTCTTTGTTGTGTGAGACTGTTGGTTGAGAATGCGTACCGAAAGCCGCTAAGGCTGTGAGTGAGCTATAAAGAACTCTCGCGCTTAGCACTCACATTGTCTTTATAACTTTGTGGAGTTGCTGATGGAGATTCATTGCATTAAATTATAAGCCGCTGAGCAACACCAGCAGTTTATTACTTAAAGCATGGAGCCTAGAGAAGGATGGCTCCCACTCGACTCGACTCTTCTCTCTTCGACTGCCCCTATCTCCTAGTCGACTCGATGACTTATCTAGGAGGACCACAACTGTGCACAGGCTGATGCTGATGGTGAATCCACCATCTTTTCATCAGTGGGTTATCATCCGATGTCCAACCCATCTCACAGGTGGACCACGGCTGTGTAGGGACCCCTATCGGTGATTCTTCAAGCAGCTGTTGACCAGAGGCTCATCAGAGGTGCCTGCATACAATCGAACCAAGCTCGGTTCCATTATTTTTAGTGTTCCTACTGTCCATCCTGATGGTGTGATTTCATACACACACAATCTGGGCTTTAATAATAATAACAATACTAATAATTCACTTGATAAAGCGCCCTCAGAGAACTCAATCTCTCTCTAGGTGCTTTACATTTGCAGTAAAGTGAAATGCAATTGAATGATAAGTAAAATCATGCTTAAAAAACAAACGAAATGAATAATATGGTTAGGGGTGACATGCACAGGGTCAGCGTGCAAATGTGATTAGTGGCAGCATGCACAGTGTCAGCACGCATAAGCACATCAAAGACGAATCACAGGGACTCACTTCTGAGGGTATGACACTTAGTTGCACCTTTGCTTTGTTCCCTCCTATTCGTCAAGCAGGTTGACTTATCTCAGCTCAACTGTTGCTTGAATGTATTACAACCACAAGTATTTCGCAACTAGCTCCCTCACTCGAATGATGACAAAGCCGTCATAATAGTTATTGGCAGCCAAGTGTGATTTAGAAATTAGACAGTCTAATGATCAAGATAGACCAAGTTAGCATATCACTTATTGAATCTGCACGAAATCTAGGTTTCATGTTACATAGTGCCCTTTCAGAAGGCAACCATGTCAGCTTCACACTTAACTCTGCCTAATCTCAGCTACATCTGAATGTAAAATTCGGGATTTGTTTAGACTAGGACACCACGTCTAAATTAGTCCGTGCATTTGCAAAATCTCGTACAGACTTATGTACCTATCTGCCGCTTTTCTACCGGCCTGTACGATCATGCAATCACAGCTGGTGCCAAACTCAACAGCTTGGCATGCCTATCGTGAATATACCAGTTGCACACATTACCACTTTCGCTGACCGGCAATGGCTCCGAGTCATGCAATGCATCGTCTTCAAGGATGTGTCACACAGTTTTTGGTCGCTTAATTATTTGGCTACAGCCTACCTAAAAGATCCTGCTCCACCATTGTACCATCAGCTTTTCCGAATATAACTGTTTACCATACCTCATACGAATGTTAAATTATTTGGAAGCCGTGTCTTTAGTTTGTGGACTGTCCATGTGTGTAAATCACAATACACTTGCTTTACGACATTTCCCTTGCTTTACACATTTGTAAAGAAACTAAACGCTCATCTACTTACGACAGCAGTTACTGGCTTCTTGTGTTTCGGCCGGTATGTGCTTATGCATGCTAACACTGTGGATCCTGCCACTAAACAAACATGCATGCTGACCCTGTGCAGGCTAGTCACCCCTGACCATGTAATTCTAGTTGATTATTGAGCATGTCACTACTAACCTTACAAAAAATCTTGCTTTCTGTACAGGAAACTTTAATTGTCTCTAATGAGATTAAGTATACTGAGGATTTTTTTTGAACTTCAATATTATTACTTATAATTTATGGTTCTATATAACTGAAGCTTACTGAGCGGCAGAATTTTAAATTGTTTATCCTTTTTTTAGTCTCTGTAAGTGATAAAAGAATGAAATTTCATTGAAAGTTCGGCTGTAATATTGGTGGATACTTTTAAATAACTTTTCATTTCTATCGCGTGTATAATTGAGTTGAAATACAAATGTGGCCATTCTCTGCTTCATGACTATTAATAATATTTAAGCTAGTCAAAAATAAAAATAAAAGTCTCTGGTCATCTGAATTGCCTTAGAATCATTGCTAGCAGAACTTTTTACTTATGCTACAACTATTGAAATTTTTGAAGGGATAGCTTAATTGTTCAACTTATTAAAACTAAATGCAGTAGCATGTTTACCCATAAAGGCAATCGTCAAAATCTCACTATTTGACACTGCAGCTAATAGTTTTCGGTGTTGAAATTTATTTAACAGCAACAACATACACTCCTTTTTTGTGTAGCAGCACTTATCGGTATTTACCTTTTTAATATATATTACCAGCATATATCATTAAAAAGCCCATAACGTATAGTATGTGGCGAGATGTAAAGCCCTTACGAGAATTATAGAATAATATCCTTAGTTACGGCAGTCCATTTGCTATTTAACAGACTTCTTTACATTAATCATTTCGATTCCTAAACGGATAAAAAGAAAATGCTGGTAACTTCATCCAAAACCTTCAGTGCACCTTTTTTCATAAAAATGAGAAGCTAGATGCAAAATTTCTGCTTCCCTTTCAATAGAGTTGTTTCAGAAGAACGGCTATGATATATTTCATGTAAGAAAAATAATTGCGTATGGCAGATAGGTCGGGTTGTATCACTTGGTAATCAATAATGTGAAAACAGTTTCAAACTTAATTAGAGAGCAAGCTTGGGTTATCATGATTCTTGCACACAACAGTAGAAACTCTTTCCAAAACTTTTTCAGAAATGATAAAGTCACATATAAGCTCATGGCAGAACATTTATTTGGATGGAAAAACAAGAGCCAGTTACCTTCAACAATATCCAGAAAATTCTGGTTTGTGAAAACCAACGTTGATCTAGTTTAAATCATAACACTTCAACAATTTAGTCCGACTTTAAGGATGTGCACTTTGTGCTGCAAACTGGCTCTGGATTTTAGCCAAACTCACCGTTGAATTATTAATGCATTTCTCACCTGGATTCAAATTTTGCACGGCAGTGGCCTTCCAGTCGACGTTTAACTGCCAATCTGCAAATTCGAACAAATTTTACTTCAGGCCATGCATTTTCTCGAGGAATACATTATCATGATAATAAGATAACTGTGATACTCTTCTGCATCTACTAATTCTGGCACGCTTATAATTGAAGCTGATTTCCCTTAAAAAAACTACAGGTTAACATAAATATATATTTTCACACTTGAATGTCTGAATGTTTATTACAATTTCGTTTCCGTCCGAAGAAGCTGAAAGCATTAGCATTCTAGTATCAACTAGAGATGAAAGCATACAATTTCAGTTGCTCTAAAAAGATATAGATTATGTCCATAGCTCAACACAATGCAAGTGATTTCCATCCCATTCAAGAAACAATGAAGAGCTTCCACAGTGTACGAGTTCTCTGGCAAGCTAAAATTAGGATTTGCCAACCATTTCTGATAGTCTATTTATGCGACTGTCGATGCAATTATAATAATATTACACTTGACAAAGTGCCTTCATAGAACTCTCTCTCTTTCTAGACTTTTTACATTTGCTGCAAAGGAAGCACACGATCGGGTAGGGAGTGGCATCATGCTTGATAAACAGCATGAGTAACATGGTTAGGGGTGACATGCAATGGGTCAGCATGAAACTGTGGTTAGTGGCAGCCTCCACAGTGTCAGCTCTCATAAGCGAATAAAGGACAAATCACAGGGACCTAATAAAAGCTGTTATAAATGGGTCGGTTTTTAGTGTCTTTTTAATTATGGACAAGTCAGGGTATGTCGTGATACACTCTAGTCGCTATTGAGTTCCAGGCTTAAGGAGCACTATCTAAAGGCACGTTTTAATCATTCAATAAGTTTGTTCTGATTTATCCAAATCTGAGGTCATTTGCTTAACTCGAGGGATCATTAGAAAAACTATGGACCGGCATCAAGAATAGCTACATCGAAAATATCTCTTTTATGTACATGCTGGAGCCTAAGCATCAAGTATGGTGTGAACAGCAGGTTCGTTTTCTTTAGCTCAGAAAGTGAAACATTTAAATCACAAAAATGATAAAGATTAGAATTGCTCATTATTACTTAAAAACATTTCTATTTGTAATAAATTAACCTCATGGAAGCCTCAAGCCACCAACCTTTTATTTTGAGCCCCATGTGAAAATTACCTAGCGCCTAGTTTAGGTATAGTGAGTTCTAATACTACCCGTATAGACCAAGTCTGTTGGCTACCGAATCCGTGTCGGAAGCCGCTTAGGCTGAGATTGGGCTACACAAAACTCTCCTGCCTAACGTTCACGTAGTATTTATGGCTTTGTGGAGTTACTGACGAAGATGCGAAGAAAGATATGCATAAGAATAACGTCTCACACTCTGTTAATTCTTACTCTGTTAATCAGACTTTAAGCATCCCCCTGGGAATACTTGAACTACCTCCAGGAACTATGTTAAATCGGGTCTTTCGCTTCAGCTGGCGATATCCAACAAGAATCTTACTAGCATCCGTAAACTTCCCAAATCAAATCGATAATAGTTTGCCAGCCGAAGACATCTCCAACCAGCGAAGAAAGGGAACTGGCTTAGCCCAAACTTGTGCTCAGCCGCTATGATTGCATTCCGATCAACCCTACGTCACCGACGATATTGAATGGTTGGGCCAGCCATATGTAGCCCAGAAACTCAATTAGCTAACTCAATTTGTTGATGAGACAGCAAGCACATTACTACTACGCTTTTTCCATACTTGGTTGAAAATTAGAATATGTATTCCTAATATTAAGCCATACGGAGAACTTATTCTTTTTCTAGCCAGTATAAATAGGGTTTAGAGGAATTTGCTTATGCGACTCGTATATGCAAGTTGCGAAAAGTGCCAGTTATGATGCAACTTTCTCAACTCCAGCTTTTCACAATAAACCATTCAAGAATACTTTCGTCATGCTGCAGATCCTCAAGTCAGCACTACAACCTAAGGCGTCAGTAGTCGCCGATATCTACTTCCGGCAATTCTCATCGAAGACTTTAAAATATGCATAGCTAGCTATGCAAATGCATATTCAAAGCTTCAAATACAGCAATTGTTGTATTGTGATAATGCATACGTAACTATTCAGCACATTTAGCTATCTTTTTATCAGGATGTGGTCATTTGGATCGCTAAAACCGTATACCAATAATTATATAGATAACATGTTTATTTTTTATTGGAAATGCCTATTTTACCATTCTCATCTCAAAAAAAGAAAACTCTGTTTTTCCTAACCAAAAATCTAATTGCAAATTATTGCCGTGGGTTGACTTTGGCAGCTTCTGCCATTGCTTGAATTCGGCAATCCAAAATTGTCTGCTACATTACTCAAAACGACTAGGTGAATATTTAATTTGAGCACCTCCGAAAGGCTAAGACCTAGAATGTTAACATCTTTATAGTTGTGCTTGTAGTTTCAAGCTTGATGCACTTTCGGCTCATAACAAGCTTCTGATTCAAATTGTGGCAAAGACTAAGAATGCAACATATTAGCTTTGAAAAACCTCATACGCTAAAACTTCTCTGACTTAATTATGTAACTGTGAGCGTATGAGTTATTTATTACTACTGCATGAGTTTACTGCTAACGTGTACGAACTATTTTCCGGTTGCATTATTGTTGAAATATTTGGCACTACTAAAGAGATATATTTTTAGTTATTACAGTACATGCAAGCAGCAGGTGTAAAGCGATGCACGTGTTTTTGTGTGTTTACCTCGGCACTCTCAGCACTCTTTTTAAAGTCGTCGGCTTAAGCTCTGCCTCACCTTCAATTACATGGAGAGCTCTCACGGACCCTTGACCCCCTCTTACATAGGAAGTCGGCGTAACGAACGAGCCAAGGTAAGCTCCATCATAGTCCCATGTGATTCGGTGTGAAATAAACTTAAAGAAGATATCGTATATTGTCCTGCCACTGTTCGTATTCGAACGGCAGCCGATTCTAGGTACAGTGAGAAAAAGATTCTTCCTGTTGGCCATGTTTGAACAGCGACATATTCTTTCGTTCGATGATGCACCGCTTTCTTGGTCGTAAACGTCGCAAGTAAAGAGAACTTGCTGCTCTGGCATGTGCCGTACGAACCAAAACGATTTGGGTAAATCAATTCCATATACATGCAAATCGACCGTAGCTCGGTTTCCTTTAACCACGATTGAATACGGTTCGTATAACGGACCTTTCGAAATATAAGAGTTACTGTAATGTGTTTATTTGCTAAGCAAACAATTCAATAAAGTTTCGCAGCACATTTTAGGCGCTCATTTGTTATGGGGATCCTAGCTTAGCTTAGCTGTGTCTGAATGCAACGGGATAAGGTGATCTCTCGCCACAACCAACGTCATGGGTTTTAATCCTGCCATGGGCAAAGTTGTATTGCCAAGTGCAAGCGGCGTGATAGCTGTTAAAGCTTCTCGGACGCTGACGAAATGAGACTGCTCAATAAGCTAATATTTTTAATGCGACCGCTACTCAGGCAAATTGCTAAGAAACTAAACTACCGACACCTAATTGTGCTTTATTAGAAGTTACACATGCTAAAGTCACTGAGGTAATTCTCACCGAGTGCCGTAATGATATTTAAAGTAACATGGTTGATGGACAATTAAAATGAGTTTCTCGTGAGAAGTGTGTGGAAGACAATTAGATAACAGTCAATCAACCTGCTATAAATACTCTAGCAATTTAATTGAACACTGCCTGAAATGCCTGTGCCTGTAATCTGAATAGAATGCACGAATGCTTGCTCGCAAGTGTTCATTAGGATGGCACTAAAGTGCCTTCTAGTGCAATTGCTCGTACTTGTGTAACCGGCATAATACTAACGTTCTTTCCCATGTGCGTCTAAGTATGCTCGTTTCTTCTGGGGATGGCTCTGACTTTAAAAGGTATTGCGGAGCGCCTGGAATAAGATTTAGATTTGTTTGCCAACAACGCAGCAACCTTGTGAGTATTGGAAAGCTAACTATTACTGATCATGTCATATGCGTTAAAGTAAATACTCGTTTTTTTCTGCATTGATGATTCATAGCTATATCAGTTTGGCTGCTGTGCAATTTCCATAATCTCTCGGTTGAAATATCTGTGGCCGTCCCCAGAAAATCTATTTTTTTTTGCTTTTATTGATCAAGCTCATACCCGATGAATCGCCTCACTCCCAACCAAACCTTTAAATCCAATTAGCCAATTTTTCTAGCACACAAATTCAATTTATGGAAAGGTAAAACGATTTTCCTTCACAAGAGCACCATTAAAAGGCCTTTCTTTAATGCGAATGCGTACTTTAGATATGCATTTCTTCGAATGCAATTTATAGGAATAAGAAGTAGGTCTACAATATTACGTCGCATACACGGTGCCAGCATTCATAAGCACACAAACGAAACAACCCAAGACACATTAAATGCTGCAAGGTAGTCGTGTATTTCTAGCTTATAGAATTGTTGTCAATTCAGGGAAGTCCTGACTGCATTCAGTAATGGGCTGCTTGCTTTGGGAGCACGCAGGCTAAAGTCATTTTATCGAATATATTTGCGGTTGATACAACATTTAGCTAAAAGCTTTGATTAAACAAAGCTGGCGCCTTGCATGGTATGTTGGTGGTTTTGATATACAAGATGAAGCAAGAACTAAAAGCGACCTAAAAGTGGGTGTCTTAACCTTTAAGATTATGCTCTGCTTGATTGGGAGCAGTTACATTAGGGCAAGAAATGGCGTTATGCAAAAACTGAGAGGCTCGCGAAACATCCTCGTTAATACACCACATCTAAAAGATCCTCTAAAATAAATTAATTTGACTAGTTGTATCCAAAACCTTTGGAACTTACAGCCAACCTCTAGAGGCGATGTTCTCTATAAGATAAAGTAGATAAATAGTTGTTTAATATGATGAGATATTTAGGCTTCAAAAATGTAGACAACCGTAGTAAATCTATGTAATATTCTATCTTAATCTTAAGGGACAGTCTCTAAGTTGAACTTGCATCAATTCACAACTCTAGTGTTAGCCTCACCATTAGAGACCCATGAGACTGTACTCTTCATACTATTGTGTTTTACAATGCCTGTGCTGTCTTTGCTGCAGATGACCCAGCAGTAATAATAATGATAATAAATAATAATAATAATATTGCACTTCATAAAGCTTAACACTGGTCTGTTTGAAATCTGGTCTCTGGAATTTGTTAATTAGTTCCAAGGAGTCATAATAACTCAATGTTTTTAGTTCGTTTCCTTTGCTTTTGGCAAGTCAGGTTTGATAGATTTGTATTATCAAAAATAGTATACACTTTAAAATGATGCTCATTGGTTATATTGGATTTCATCTGGTTTGCTTGATGCATTAATTTATAAATTTTGTTCTCTTATTTCTTTCTTACGATAAACCATTTTATCAGCTAATATAGAGTTTTGTATATCAACAAATCTTATTTTATTAACAAGGTCGAGTTATCTCATATATTTTTCTCAAATATTCTGATACATCTGTGAGATTCTCCACAAAGTAGCAGCTGCTACCTCTAAGTAAATTATTACAAAAGTGCTATGACCCTTACTTCGCAAGCTAGCCTTGATATCAGGATCAAACGTGGCTCCACGTGTGTCTTGCTAGTCACCCACAGACAATCCGAGATAATGGTTTAAATTCAAAGAAAATACACACCATGTGGAAGAACAAGATATTTTGTAATGATCATATTTTAATTAGTTGGTTCTGTATCAATTGAATGTAGGATTTCCCCAAGAAGAATGTACATACGCTTTAATCTTTAAAAATGCAATCAGCGAAAACACCTGTAGCACACAATGGTGAGGAGAGAGTTTCAGTTTCATTAGTCACAATTAATGATTAATTAATAATAATGATAGTAATAATAATGCACTTGATAAAGCGCCCTTAGAGAACTCAATCTCATCATAGGTGCTCATCATTTGCTGCAAAAGGAAACTCTATTAAATCGTGAATAATATCATGCTTGATAAACAGCATGAACAACGTGGTTAAGGGTGACATGCACAGGGTCAGCAAGCAATGTGGTTAGTGGCAGCATTGACAGTATTGTCGGCACACATTAGCTCATGAAGGACGAATCACAGTAACCCACTAAATGCCGTCCTAAATAGGTGTGTTTTAGGTTCTTTTTAAACGTTGTCGACTCAGGCGACGTTCTGACACAAGTCGCGAGCGAGCTCCAGGCTTTGGGAGCATACGAACAAATGCACGGTCTCCAAAGGGTTTGAGGTTTGTAAGAGTTAGTGATAAACTGCTGGATTCCGAAAAGCGGGAGGTACGATGCTTGGCTTGGTGGGGGAGTAGATCTGAGAGATAGGCAGGAGCCAAAGAATGAAGTGACCTAAGCGTGAGCTTAAAAACTTTGAAGTCTATCTATTGCTTAACTGGTAGCCAGTGCAGGTCGGCGAGAAGTGGTTTGATGTGGCAACTGAGTCTTTCACGACAGACAAGCCTAGCTGCAGTGTTTCGCACAAGCTGCATTCGCCTTATAGCATATGCCGGTAGGCCACTAAGATGGAGCTACAATAGTCAAGTCGAGATCTCACAAATGCATGGACCAATTTAGACGTGGTATCTTATCTATGCAAGCCCGAATTCTAGCAACGTTATGTAGCTGAAAGTAACCAGATTTGACTGTGGAGCTGATGTGGTCGTCTAGGGAGTGGTCACTTTGGAACATGACACCTAGATTTAGAGCTGATTCAATGGGAGATATGCTGGCAGAGCCACTTTTGAGCATCAGCCTTTCCAATTTCTGATTCACACAGGGTTTGCTCATAACTAGTATGTTAGTTGTATCATCGTTTAGTTTTCGAATATTCGCTCCCATCCATGTGCGGACATTGTCTGAAATTGACTGACAACGTCTTGAGCTCAACGGAAGGTGACGTTGATGACAAATAGAATGTTTTTTTAATGTTTCAGCACCTAAACTAAGGTCTTGTTATGATCTGATTGACTTGGTGAGATACCTTGACATGCCCATATAGTCGGCGGAAGTTCTTTATGCTACATTACACGATAAGAGTTTGATTTTGTCGGGCACAATATTTTCGCTGTATCGGCATATAAAATAACTGTGTTTTCATTCATTAAAAAAAACAATTGACTTATTTATAGCAGAACTGTCAAAGATCTAGTTAATCAAATGGAAAATGCCCAAATCCGATCGAGTGTGTTTCTTTGCCGATTTATCAAACCTCAGTTTAACGGAAGTTTTGCTTCGGATAAAGAATCGACATTTTTTCATTGTTGGTTTAGCGTTATGTACAGGCGAGAGTGGCCTGCGGAAACTTAAGAAGAGATTTTACAAAATCAATTATTTTGAACACCAGCGACAGAAATTAAGAGCGTTAATGGCCGCTGGCCAACTGTTTGGACTTTAAAGTAGCCAAACCAAGGATTCCGGGTTAAGACCTTGGGATAGTCGCCGGCTGACCTGATTGCCGAAAGAAAAACTTGGCAGAAGGATTCGGAAAGTGGAAAAGCTGCAGCCCAAAATCGGCTCTGCCTGCGTATCTTCTGTTGAATCTGTGCGAAATCTAGGAATCATGTTCCAAAGTGCCGTTTCGTTTGATGTCCACGTCAGCTCCAGAGACGATTGTGCCTACTTTCAGGTACACAATATTGCCAACTTTCGGGCTCGTTAAGACATGGATACTACGTCTAAGTAGGTCCATGTGTTTCTCAAATCCCGTCTTGACTGACTGCTTGCTTGAATACCGGGATGTGCGATCAGACGCTTACAGCTGGTTCAAAACTCTGCAGCAAGGCTTCTCAGTCGTGAATGTGGCAGTTGCCATATCACACCACACCTAGCCAGCCTGAACTGCTATCAGTCCAGCAGCCGACCGACTTCAAGGTTTTGCTGCTTACTTTTATGTTCCTTCATGCTTTGGCTTCAATCTATTCCTCAGATCTACTCCCCCACCAAGCTAGACATCCTAATAGCCGCTTTTCGGAATCCAGATGTTCATAAGTGACATCTCATACTGACCTCAAATTCTTTGTAGATCGTGCCTTTAGTTAGTATGCTCCTAAAGATTGGAACTCACTCCCGACTTGCTTCAGAACATCCCCTGACTTGACCACATTCAAAATGAGCTAAGAAAGGCAACTATTTAGGACAGCCTTTAGTTGATCCCTGCGATTGGTCCTTCGTGAGCTTATGTGTGCTGACACTGTGCCAGTTGCCACTACCAAGCTTGAATGCCAACCCTGTGCCTGTCACTACTAATCGAGTTATTCATGTTGTTAATCACGCGTGATAGCCCTTACCATTCAATTGTGTTTCTCTTTGCAGCGAATTTAAAGCACCAAGAAAGAGCTTAAGTCACCTAACAGAGCTGTATAAACAGAGCTGTATCATGTGCACTAAAATTACTATTAATATTATCCCAAACCCATTTGGCATCATTGAGTGACACTTTCAGGGAGCTTCATGTAGACACCAAGAATGTTCTACCTCCAGAAAGTATTGCTTCCTCCCAAGGACAAAGATTTGAATACGAAAATCCATGTTGATCCTCGATTTTGGAAACTTTAAGTACTCACAAAAAGCTTTTCTGGGTCACACTAAAACGATAATAAACTCTAGCATTTTCATTTCATCACATCTGAAAGGACTCTCGAAAAACACGGCTTTCATAAAAAATATTACAGATAATAATGCTATGTGTGGTCTGAGTATATGCAGGCCGGTACCACTCGTGTCCTAAACAGCTGGTGGGAGCACCCTCGAGATGGGCCTGTGCTGTTGTCGGCTTTTAATGAGGCGTTAACACAGGCCGATAACCCTCTGGTGAACAGATGGTGGATTCACCATCGGGGTCAGCCAAGGCACAGGCGGAGTCAAGGAGAGGGGACTCGAGAGGGAGAGAGGGGCGAGTGAAGTCGTGCTCCCTCTGCTCTGTGAGTAGTAGAATAAACTGTTGGTGTTTGTTCTGTGTGGGCGTACTTCGTGCAAGACGAATCAAAGCACACTACAATAGATTTTACAAAATACTCGGAGAACTCAAATCTTTTTGTAGGCCCTTTGCAATTGCTGCAACAAAAGAGCCATCGCATGAGCGAATGAGATGCTGCAATAGAAGGATTTAGAGAGCTGTCTTTGTAATAATAAATTCGTAGACTATGCATGAATCGTTCGGAACCTGATTCCTCTATACACTCACTTTGCAATAGAATGAGTCCTAAGGTAAATTCTATAATTTCTCACCGTAATTATTGATTTCAAAGTTTAAAACATTTAGTGATTGAGGCAGTGACCGTTTCTTCGGGACCTCTGTGTAAAGCATTGGTACCCTCACTGATGTGATGAACATGACGATCAGGAGTGCTCTTGACAACCATACTCCAGTTAATTATATTCATGTTCAAAGTCATGGAGATTCCTTTCGGTTTACAAACAAACTCCTAAAGATGAGCCAGGTTAAGCCCAGGATTGACCATTGTTTCAAGAAATCGGGGTCTGATGCACATTTAGTCAATTTCAAAGACTTCCTTCGAGTTTACACTCGAAAGCTCAAAAAACCCAGGGCTTCTTTTTTCATCCTAAAGCTGAATTCCTGCCAGTCGGACACTAGACAGCTTTATAGGACAGTCGATCATTAACTGGCCGATCCTGAAAGGGCCGGACTCCCCAGATATTAAGGACTTGGCCGAAAGGTTTTCAGTATAACCTCAAATCCTTTGTAGACCGTGCATTTAGTTCGTATACTCCCAAAGCTTGGAACTCCCTCCCGACCTGCGTCAGAACATCCCCTGACCTGACCACATTTAAAAGGAACTTATAAACACACCTATTTAGGACAGCATTTAGTGGTTCCCTGTGATTCGTCCTTCACGTGCTTATGCGTGCTTACACTGTGCATGCTGCCACTAACCACATTTGCATGCTGACCCTGTGCATGTCACCCCTAACCATGTTATTCATCTTGTTTGTTTTTCAAGCATGATTTTACTTACCATTCATTTGCATTTCCCTTTGCAGCAAATGTAAAGCGCCTAGAAAGAGATTAAGTTCTCTGAAGGCGCTTCATCAAGTAAATTATAAAATTATTATCCTTTATTGAAAATATTGTGCACATTCGTGACTCCATTAGGTCCTCTTCGACTGAGGTAATCGCGGTTCCCCAACACGTGACCTTCTGTATAAGGTTCTCCGATGTTTCTGCAGGCGATGTGGGTACCTTAAAAGGCTCAAGCAAGATGATTTCGTCTCATGAAGGCCCTATACCTCTATCTTTGTGGTCTTCACAGGCAGTACAACTTAGCCCTGCCATAACCAAGATTGTAATGCTTCTTTGGAAAAAAGGGGTCGTCCCCAAGTCCTTCAAATCGGCAATCGTTGGACCTAAACTTAAAAAGCCATGATTACAGTCAGAGGTCTTTGCAACTATCGCCCTGTCGCCTTTCTTTCTTTCTTGTGAAATATTCTTGAAAAAATTGTTGCTAAGACGCTTGTTGAACATATTGAATAATGAAACGTCAGAAACATTTCAATCAGGATTCAAAAGGCGCACTCGACTGAAATTGCCCTCCTCCATGTTAACAATGACATTTGACGTGGCTACGACTACGGAAATGTCACTGCCCTGGCTCTGCTAGATATGTCTGCTGCCATAGACACCGTTGATCCCGATGTTCTGCTTGAACGATTGGCAAAAACGATCAGTCAGGCATACAAAGCAGTGCCGTGGTTTAAATCGTACTGGTCTGATCGCGTTCAATCCGTGTCGTGTGGGGTCAGGTCTCACACGAGAAGGGTCACCTGTGGAGTCCCTCAAGGGTGTGTACTCGATCCCTTGCTGTTCTTCATTTATACACAACATCTGGGGACAGATATTAAGACCCACGGAATAGGGTGTCACTTTTATGCGGACGATACTCTGTTGCGATCTTCATCCAAACCATCAGAATATGCTGCTGCAACTGAAAAATCAAATGCTTAAATTACCAATATTCGATCTGGGAAATCGGAAAACTTCCTAAAATTAAATGAATACAAAACCAAACTAATACTCATAGGACACCCTAAGCGTTTGGCTGGATAAAAGGCTTTGCCCTTCTAATAGGTGATGCTGTTGTGAGACCATCACCACGTGCTAGAAACTTATGTGTCGTTTTCGACAACTGCCTCAATTTTAAAAGCTTCATTCGTAAGACTGTCTTCTGCAGCTAGCCATCACGTCCGATCTCTATTCAAGATTAGGAGCTGTCTTTCTCAGTGGCTTGCAAAAAAAACTAGCTCCTTAGTTCTGTCTCGGCTTGATTATAGCGATTCCCTATTGGCTGGGCTACCAAAAAACAATTAGGCCACTGTAGCTGACTATGAATTTGGCTGCAAGGCTAGTCTTCAAGTCCCAGAAGTTTGAGCACGTGTGTCCTTTGCTAAAAGAGCTAAGATGGATACCGGTTGACCGACGGATTCAGAGCAAGGTTCTTAAGCTGACCCACAAGGCCCGCCATGGCTTGGCTCCTTCGTACCTAGCTGAACTAATGTATCAGTTTCAGCCAGTTCGCACGCTCAGGTCCTCTGTGGACAACAATGCAGTGTCCCATTCCTCAGCTTAAAGACAGTTGGCGACAGAAGCTTTAGCTCTGCAGGTCCTAGACTGTGGAACTCGCTTTTACAACTCTTATTCTAAGACAACTACTCTTCTACTGCCGACTATGGCACATTCTTTTCAGCGATCCTGAGCTGCTACTTCCATGCCACTTACTACCTCAACTGCTCTCCTGACGCTGCTATACTTCCCACTTTCTCTTTGTTGCTTGAGACGAAGTCTGTTGTCGACCAAATGCATACCGAAAGCAGCTTAGGCTGTCAGGGTGCTATACAAAACTATACTGCGTAATACCCACATGGTTGTGGAGTTGCAGGCGGAGATACATTACATTACATGTGTCTCCATCTGTAACTCCACTAAGGCATAAAGACTATTTGGGTGCGTAGCAGGAGAGTTTTTTGTATAGCCCACTCACAGCCTAAGCGGCTCTCGGTATGCACTCAGTAGCCAACAGACGTAGTCTTACTCAACGAATAGAAAGTGGGAAGCATGGCAGATTCAGGAGAGCCGTTTAGGTAGTAGCTCAGGAAAGCTGAAATGGATGAGCCATAGTCAGCAGCAGGAGGGTAGTTTTTTCGGTGCCTAAGAATAGTGGAAGCACTTTCCACAGTCTAGGACCTGCAGAGGTCTAGCTTCTGTCGCTAAAGGCCTTTAAGCTGAGAAGTGGAACGGCTAATTTATGGTCCACGAAAGACCTCATAGCACGAAGAGGCTGAAGATGGTGCAGTACCTCTGCTAGATACGAAGGAGCCCTGCCCTGGCAGGCCTTGTGGGATAGCTTAAGAACTTTGCCATGTATCCGATACTCAACCGAAATCCACCCTGGATCTTTTAGCGAAGGAGAAATGTGTTCGAACCTCTTGGGCTGGAAGACTAACCTTGCAGCCATATTCATAGTCAGCTGCAGTGGCGTAGTTGCTTTCTTTGGTAGCTACAGCCAAAAGTGCATTACAGTAATCAAGCCGAGACAGAACTAAGAAGCTAGTTTAATTGTGTGCTAGCCACTGTGGAAGACAGCTCTTTATCTTGGATACGGATCGAACGTGATGGCCAGCTGCAGACGCAGTCTTACGAATGAAGCTTTTGAAATTTAGGCAATTGTCACAAATGACATCTAAATTTGGAGTGCATAGTGACGGTCGCACAACAGCATCACTTATTAGATGAGCAAAGTTTTTTAATCCAGCCACAGGCTTAGGATGTGCAGTGGTTCAGTTTTATCGTCATTTAGTTTTAAGAAGTTTTCCCACATCAATGATTGACTGTCGGCAAGATATGCATTGAGTTTACCTGTTGCAGCTGCAGATTCTGTGGTTTCAACGACAAATATATCTGGGAATCGTCAGAACAAAATTGACCTCCTCTTCCATGGGCCGTAATCCCTTTTCCCGGAGGTTGAGTATAAATGTTGAACAGCAAGGGACCGAATACAGACCCTAGAGGGACTCAACAGGTGACCCGTTTCATATATGAGACCTAACCCCCACAAGACACGATTAAACACAATCATATTAGTATGATTTACACGAAGCCAGTGCTTCATCAGCGAGACCGATCGTCGTCTTCAATCGTTCAATTAGAACAACTGTAACAACGGTGTCGATGGCAGCTGCCAGATCTAGCAGAGCTGTGTGAAGCTGAGTGACATTTCCGTTATCACTGCAACGTAGAATGCCATTGCTAACAGGCGGGAGAGAAGTTTCACTTGAGTGATGCCTGTTGAACCCTGATTGAAATATTTCTGACATTTCCTTCTTTTCAAAATGTTTAACGAGCTGGTTAGCTAATCTTTTTCAAGAATATTTGACGAGAAAGGAAGATGGTAACCTGGGCGATAGTTTTTAAGGACCTCTGTATCTAATCCAGGCTTGTGAGTGTGGCTCTAACGATTGCTGATTTGAATGACATGGGGGAGAACCCTGTTCACGAAGAAGCATTAAAGATCTTGGTTATGGTTGGGCTACTTTAGACTGCTATGAATACGATATAAATGGTGGTATAGGGTCCTTAGGAAACGAACAATTTTTTGCTTAACCTTGTTACGATAGTCACATTGCATGCAGAAACTTCGGATAATCTTTAAAGGAAGGTCACAGGTTGTGATTATGAAATTACTTCAGTCGGAGGGGGTTTTTGTAGTCGTGAAAGAGTGCAATGTTTTCAGTAAAGAAAGCAGAAAATCTTTTGACTGAGCCTATAACATCTGGAGAGTCAGACCTCCCAGCATTGGCCAGTAGACGGTTTACCCTATTAAAAATCTATTTAGGGTCCAACTGGCAGGAATTCAGCCTTCGAGTAAAAAACGAAGCCCATGGGCTTTAATGAGCTTCCGAGTGTAAACTCGAAGGTAGTCTTTGAAATTGACTAGATCTGCATCAGACTTCAATTTCTTTAAACGACGTTCAAGCCTGAGCTTAACCCAGAAAGTCTTTGAGGGTTTGATTTTCAATTGGAAGGAATCTCAGCGACTCTGTATGTTGATAGCATGAACGGGTGCAAGATTGTCAAATGCACTCGATCAAGTCTTTTTTACTGCATCAGCGAGGTTATTGATACTGCAGTTCGAGTCTGAATGCTGATTTAGAAGCCTTGTACCCGAAACATATTTCAAAAATTGTCAACGTGAATGCTTTGTAAGTTACGTCGCTTGTTAAGCTTACATTACCCTGCACGTACAAGGGAGCAGGAACAGTAAACGAGACCGAGCTATGATCCAATAGGGTCAGTGGGCACACCACCAGGTAAGTGGAGAGGACATTATTAGTGATCACAGGATCTAGAATATGGCCACCGACGTACGTGGGTGGTATAATTAACGTGTTGGACCACACCAGAACTTCCTCGACTGTCAAGAAATGAGTGGACCTTGCTTTTACGAAGGTTGTTGACGTGATTATTTAAGTCTCCAGAAATTAGTAACGGCCCATCGCACACAAATACATATATATATGTATTTGTGTGCGATGGGCCGTTATATATATATATATATATATATATATATATATATATATATATATATATATATATTTGTGTGTGTATATATATATATATATATATATATATATATATATATATATACATATTTGTGTGTGTGTAAATATATTTATATATATATATATAATTCATTTAAATATATATATATATATACATACATTTGTGTGTGATGGGCTGGCTTGGTCTTAGCGATTAAGGTGCTCGTCCCGACTAAGGTCTGACTTGAGGTCGTGGGCTCGAGTACCGAGGCATATGTGAAGCGCCTGAATAAGGATTAAGTACTCTTGGGGCGCTATATAAATGAATTATATATACACCAATATTTCAGCGAGGAGCTCTAAAAACTGTTCTAAAAACCAGTTTTGACAGCCAGAAGGATGTCGGTATGTCACAACAGTGAGAAGCATTGTCTTTGATTAACACCGGATTGCAACTGATTCAAATTATGGCTCATTCCAAAGACCATACACGTTATAGTAAAACAATTCGCAAACAAAATTTGAAAACCAGCCCCAACCTTTTCAGAATACACGGACGGAAAAAATGAGATCCATGCTGGGGTGGTCTTATATATATAGCTACTGGAGCAGGGCTTTATCCAAGTTTCGGAAAGCAGAAATGCATCTAGCTCCTCCTGGACCACCTGATTGTTGATAGGTAGCCCCGTGGTTTTTGGCGAGCGGACATTTAGTACGGGTAATTTAAGAGGCCGTCCAAAAACTGGGCAACGGCGATGAAGTGGCTTGTATTCGCGTCGGCCTGGCGTCGGCCTGGCAAACTTGGGCCTTCGATTTCGAATTGGACCTCAGCAACGGCCCCCTGTTGGCGTTTCGCAAATTAATGGGCCACGGCAGGTGAGCTACTCCGGAAACGAATACTTTTTAGCGCTTTAAACGTACTCAGGTTAGATAGCCGAGCTGTTGATGGGGCAAACGCAGGATGCAGGAAGGTTCTCATTGACCCGCCGAAGAAGGCCCGCAGATCAGTATCGGCTAACGATACTAATAATAATAATAATAATATTGCACTTGATAAAGCGCCCTCAGAGAACTTAATCTCTTTCTAGGCGCTTTACATTTGCTGCAACGTGATACGCAATAGAATAGTAAGTAAAATCATGCTTGAAAAACAAACAAAATGAATAACATGGTTAGGGGTTACATGCACTGGGTCAGCATGCAAATGTGGTTAGTGGCAGCATGAACAGTGTCAGCACGCATAGGCACATCGAGGACGAATCACAAGGACCCACTAAATGCTGTCCTAAATAGGTATTTTTTTAAGTTTCTTTTAAATGTGGTCAGGTCAGGGGATGTTCTGATGCAGGTCGGGAAGGAGTTCCAGGCTGTGGGAGCATACGAGCTAAATGCACGGTCTCCAAAGGATTTAAGGTTTGTACGAGGTATTTCTAGACTGTTGGATTCCGTAAAGCGAGTGGTACGATGCTTTGCCTGATGGGGTAGTATCTCTGAAAGATAGGCTGGAGCCATAGAATGAAGAGACCTAAAAGTGAGCGACAAAACCTTGAAGTCAATCCGTTGCTTGACTGGTAACCAGTGCAGGTCGGCGAGAAGTGGAGTAATGTGGCAACTGCGACGCTCACGACAGACAAGCCTAGCTGCAGAGTTTTGCACCAGCTGCAATCGCCTGATCGCACATGCTGGTAGGCCAGTAAGCAGTGAGTTGCAGAAGTCGAGACGAGATGTCACGAATGCATGGACCAACTTGGACGTGGTATCCTTATCTAAACAAGCCCTAATTTTAGCAATGTTATGAAGCTGAAAATAGGCTGATTTGACTGTGGAGCTGATGTGGTAGTCTAACGAGAGGTCGCTTTGGAATATGACACCTAGATTTCGAGCTGGTGCAACTGGAGATATGCTGGCAGAGCCAATTTTGAAAGTCAGCCTTTCCAATTTCTGAATAACACTAGGTTTGCCCATAACTAGTAAGTTAGTTTTATCATCGTTTAGTTTTAGAAAATTTGCTGCCATCCATGATCGGATGTCATCAATGCATGCAGCAAGTGAGTTGAGAGAATTTGAGGTGCTCGAAGGCTGGGAGGGATCAAAGCAAAGGTACAACTGAGTGTCATCCGCATAGAAGTGAAAGCCTAGATTGTGCTTGGCAATCACATCAGCGAGAGGGAGAGTATAAACGGTGAAAAAGACCGGACCTAGCACAGAGCCCTGAGGTACTCCATATTTTAGAGGTACTTCAGATGATCTTTGTCCATTCACGTCAACACTCTGGAGTCTCCCACTGAGATAGGACCTGAACCACTGCAGAGCAGTGCCAGTGATGCCCAGGCGAGATGAGAGGTGCTCTAGAAGTACTTTGTGATCGATGGTATCAAAAGCTGCCGAAAGATCGAGCAAAACAAGAAGAGACACTCTACCCATGTCTGCATTCCTAAGTAGGTCGTTGTATACCCGAAGCAATGCTGACTCTGTGGAGTGATTAGCTCTAAAGCCAGACTGGAACTTACTAGCAAGGTGTGAGGTTTCGATATACGAGTTCGGCTGGTCTGCCACGACCCGTTCCAGTGTCTTTGACAGGAATGGTAGAAGGGAGACTGGGCGGTAGTTGCTTAAGTTCGCTTGGTCTAGTGTAGCTTTCTTGAGAAGTGGCCTGACTAAAGCTTTTTTGAAAGGTGCTGGGACCTGACCTGAGGCTAATGACATATTAATGATGTTGGTTATGCATGGCAGCAGCAGATCAATGCAACGTAGGAGCAGGACAGTGGGAATAGGGTCCAGTGGACTTGTTGTCTTCTTTGATTGAGATACGAGCTTTAGGACTGCATCACTAGTGACCTGTTTAAATGCAGACATTGAGGCGCAGCCGGGAACCGAGGAACAGCATTCTAGTGGGAAGGTTGTCATCGCACGGATGGATTCCCTGATTTTGTCTATCTTCTGCACAAAGAATCGAGAGAAGCGATCGGCTAGATCATCACAAGGATCATCAGGTAAGGAGCTAACCTGGGAACGGTTGAGGAGATGGTTTATTGTCGACATCAGCATTTTTGGATTGTGCATCTGTGATTCAACAATGTTTCTATAGAAGCTAGACTTAGCGTTCGCTAGGATCGATTGGTACGACCTACAGTAGTCTTCATATGCCTGTCGATGGACAGTTAGTCCGGATCTTTTGTATGCCTTTTCAAGCTTTCGTTTAGTAGACGATGACATCGCACCTTATGCTAAGATGTCCTGTTTTGCGTAGCAAGTCCGAGGAAAGCTCATAAATATGCACAGCGACGATAGCAGCCGAATACCAGAATGTATCGGGAAAAAATAAGGTAAAGGACGACACTGTGCTAGGAGTCGACCGAGGCGGCTTTCTAGAGAGCGAAGGAATGAAAAGAAGAATGTTAACCAATATACTTGTAGTGTTAACACTGGTCTATTACTGTAACAGCATAAAGCGACACAATGAAGAAGACGATAGTGAAAAATGATTTGGTGCTGCGGTTAAGGTTCTCGCCCCAACCAATGTCTTGCTGAGGGCTTGAACTCGTGCCCAAGGCTTGTGTAAAGCGCTTGGATGGAGATTAAGTTCTCTTAGGGTACTAACAAATAAATTGTATTTTCTGCATACAACTAAATGAAAATGCAGTTTAAAAGCACGGTGCTCAATGAAGAAAGATATATGTTGAAAAGGTAAATAATGCAGATGATATTGTTATTACACCATTGCATAGACTATCTATATGTTGAAAAGGTAAATAGTGCAGATGATATTCTTGTTACACCATTTCAAAGACTCTATCTTGTTCATGTGGAAGTAATAATAAACAATATGCAGCTTTTTTAAATGTAGCTTGCTAATTCTAAACGAGTTTTGGATTATTATGAAGCAACCTAAAATGTATTTGAACCACTTATTATGTTAAAAACAACTAACAACAAGTTTATATTTGGGGCCCGGTGGAGACAGTGATAATCACTTGACAAGCGTTTATTTTTTTTCCCCTTAAAGCTGAACAAGCGGCCTAGTCGGCCGGTTAACGTAATTGTTGAGAATCGTACTGAAATGGAGAAACAATATTTTAGATACTTTGCCAGCGGCGTGAGACCTCCGCTTTACCTGTACAGAAAATGTACTGATATATACCAGTCTAAGCAGCATTTCCACTGCTTGATCAAGGCCAGCTGATCTGTCAGGTATTTTTCTCCGGGTAAAATACAATTAATTTGTAATTGTAAATATCCTCATATCTCTAGGCATATTTGCGATTCCTGTTGACGAGTACATTGCTTCCGTCTTCTCGCCGCGAGCGGCATTGGGTCTGCTGACACTTTAGTCTTGCTTAAGTATTTCACTTACATTTCTTACATTTCGCATACGATGCACAATGTTGGAAAAAACGGAGCATCGACTGCAGGACATCTATGTAGCCGTTCGATTATGCTTAATTCCCTAATAAATTTCACTTATGCCTTTAGTCCATTTTATCATAAGCTTTATTTTAATTAACTAAAAGCTTGTACAATGTAATGTAACTCCTTCTGTCACTCCACAAAGCCATAATGACTATGTGATTTATTACGCAGGAGAGTTTTATGTAGCTCACCCACTGCTTACGAGGCTTTCGGTACGCATTCTGTAGCTAACAGACTTCATCTTACGCACCAAATAGAAACTGGGAAGCATAGCAGAGTCAGAAGAGCAGTTAAGGTAATGAGTAGCAGGGAAGTTGCAGCTCAGGACCACTGAAAATGATAAGCCATAGTCGGCAGCAGGAGACTAGTTGTCGTTGCTTAAGAATTTTGTGAAGGGCAAGTTTCACAGTCCATGACCTGCAGAGCTAAAGTTTTTGTCGCCAACGGTCTTAAGGCTGAGAGATGAAACACCAAAGTTATTGTCCACACATGACCTGGGGATGCACTGAGGTTGAAACAGGTGCAGCAGTTCACCTGGTTATGCAGGAACCAAGCCGTGCTGGGTCTTGTTTGTCAGTGCAAGAACTTTGATCCGTATTCGTCGATCAATCGACGGCCATTCTAACTCTTTTAGCGATGGGGACGCGTGGTCAAACCTCTGGGACTGGAAAGCAAGCCTTGCTGCCATATTCATTGCCCTGCTGCAGTGGCCTAGTTGCTTTTTTCGTAGCACTGCCAGAGGGGAAGTTACAATAATTAGGCCGAAACAAAACATTGCAGTTAATTTTAATTTTTTGCAAGCCACTTTGGAAAACAGCTTCTAATCTTGGATGGGAATCGGGCGTGATGGCTAGCTGTAGAAGCAGTCTTGCGAGTGAAGCTTTTTAAAATTTAGGCAGCTGTTACAAACGGCTAATAAATTTGGAGCGTGGGGTGATAGTCGCACAAAGCATTACCTATTAGAAGAGCAAGGTCTTTTAATGCATCCATGTGCTTAGGTTTTCTTACGAGCAGTAGTTTGGTTTTATCTTGATTTAGTTTCAAGAAATTTTCCGATATCCAGGATCGAATGTCGTGAATCACCTGACTTACACTTAATGCGTATTGAAGTGTACGGCTAGATAAGGAGACATTGCTCTGGTTATTTACGGCCGTTTCTGCAATCATTGGAATATGTGTATAATATAGTATTTCTCGTTAATTAATGCTTAAATTTAGAATTATACGTAAAACAACTGACATCGCATCTGCCTCTCATTTGCAATCTCTCCCTTTGCCTGGGAATGCCTGATCTGGTGGTTAGCGAGCAATACGACTGCCTCCCAGGCTCTGTCTAGGTCGGATCATCCCACTTGTGTTTGGACGGCCTACTGAAAGAAGCCATTATCCAGCAGCCTCTGGCGATTAATATTTCGGCGAAACTAGTTTGCACTTTTACGGAAAGTCAGCAATGCAATTTCTAAATTAAATACATTTTGGTGGCTTACGGTAGATTAGCGGATTTAGCACTAAATTGTTATAATAACCCCCAAAGTCCACAGTTGTTTGGCTTCTTCAGGTCTAGCTGGACTTCTACGTCGGCCTTAGTATCCCCATAATCTCCACCTCTCTAGGGAGAACATATTAGCTACTTTATGTTGACCAGTAATCAACGATGCTGACATAAGCTTTCGCTCAGCAGGTCTCAGACTTTGGAACTCGCTTCCATAATCCTTACTCAGTGACACATATTTACCTGCTGCCAACCGTGAAACATCCGTCTAAGAAGTTGTGGGCTACTGTTTGTATGCTACTGACTAGCTTAACTTGCGTCTTGACATAGCCAATGTTTTCA
Organism: Cristatella mucedo; assembly: GCA_009760855.2. Taxonomy (NCBI): domain Eukaryota; kingdom Metazoa; phylum Bryozoa; class Phylactolaemata; family Cristatellidae; genus Cristatella; species Cristatella mucedo. Next base: position 1,582,497 of record WPIO01000069.1, read on the forward strand.
CTTTCTCTTTGTTGCTGGAAGTAAAGTCAGTTTTTACCGTATGCCTATACAAAGCATCGTCGGCGTAAATGGGGCTTCAGAAGACTTTACATTATAATACAAGCTTTATCTGCTTTGATTAATTTAGTTACAGACATATTGGCTGTCGACTACCAAAAATTAAGGTTTTACAGAACAAATAGCTGCCTTATACAGCCTACACGTTCTTTTACATTGGGACATCTATGTCTTCAACTGCAAGCCATCTCAATATTGATAGTTCAGGAGGTTAAGAGAGAAAACCTACTAATAAAAAAAGCTATACTGGTAAGGCTCGAGACGATTTAAGCTGTCATCCAAGGCTGAAGCCCAAATAATTAAAGAGGGACCATTCCCAAACATTTCAAAGGATATTTGTACATAAATATATTAGTTGACAAAGACTTGGTTTCTGCTTTTTTGCATAATGTATAAAATTATATCACGTTTGGCTATAGTTAAGGGCATAGATTATGAGGCAGCCCTGATCATGCATTTGCCTTCCATAGGCTGGAAGCCGAACCTCAAATTTTGTTTAGGAAGACAGTTCAGCTAAATGCATTAATGCTTTTTAGAAGCGGATTTGGAATGATCTTACTTTACTTTTACCTTAATAATCAGAAGAGTCAGCGTTTCTGTGACACCATTACTCAAAATACTCCCGATCTGTAGCATTTTCACGTGATAAATAACTCTATTAATGGGAGATAATCAATATCTCATAAGATTAAACGGCCCTTATTGGGTTGGAGGCTGTAACTTTTGCCTCCGTTCAAAGGAGACTAGAGGGTTAGAATTAAACTCGGAAACCTTTGAGTTATTGTTTAGTGCAGATTAAAAGTTGAGTCGCGATCGTAATAGTGAATTGTTTATATCGAATAAGTTAGCTCACAAAATAATAAAAGTTAGCTCACAAAATAATAATTAACATTCTGAACTTACGTCAGCAGTACAATCACCAACTTCTATTAATACTATATCCCAATATATTTATATGCAAAGCCTAAAGATGAATATTAGGCACTGATAAACTTCAGATTATTTGAGGCTCAATTTAAGAACGTGGGAGATAAAATAAGTGGAAGACTGGGATTAGAGTAATGCTGTACGATACGGTTTCTGAATCGACAAACGTTTTGATTTTTGGTATTGCTTGATTCTGTTATTTGATGCAGTCTCAACTCGCGAGTTTATAAGCAAAATATGGCCTTTGCTTCGTTCTTTAGACAGTTGCCTAAGAAATCAGTAAAGCTCCCTAAGATCTATCACCAACTTTACCACCATAACTGCAAACTAACTCTTTGCAATATTTCTCTGTATCCTTAAGCAGCATACTTGGCCATCTCTTGAATAATGGTATTAAACAAAATATAAATGCACAAGAATTCCGTAGGATAATTAAGAAACTTTGCTTAAAATTTATCCTTGGAAAAAATTTAAATTCCTAGCCATTTATTACGTGCAAGCTGTCTAGTATAACCATGAATAACCAGAAAAAGCAGGTACGAAGATGTAATTCATCTATCATTCGCCCACCACTAAGCAGTTATTCAAATCCGAAAGCACTACGGAACCCAAAAATATATAATTAGGCTACATTATCCATTACAAAACTGAATTTATTTTGCTTCGAAATATTATCAAACACTTGTTACAAATGAATTTTATGGAAGTCTATAAGTCCATCTACAGGGCTCTTGACATAAAGTCTCAGTAGTGAGGCATTGGATAAATGCTAACAAAGTCGCGAAAAAATACTACAGAGGAAAAGACTCAAAGGTTAGGTTTTATTAAAACCCTGTCGCATAAAGTACAGTTATATTATATGTGATTTTTCACTGCAATAAATAACAGTATGTGCTTACATGCATAGCATTACAAAATTGTGTATGTGCTTATCTGCTTTACCCAGGAAAAACGCATATGTATTTACCCTTACTATAAGAATACTTTGGTGTTATTGAAAGAGTAATGCAAGTTCAAAGCAGCTAACCTTAAAAAATATCGAACCTAAAAATTTACCCGGAAAAGTTATGATCGATCTTCACCATTGAATTATCTATTTTGTTAAAAATTCAATATATCCATACAAAAAGATGCTACTTAAAACTATGTTTTCAGAAAATCTGCAATAAATCTTATACAGGTTCCCATGGGCATTTTAAGTAAATGCTTCTTGCACTATTACTCTATGTTATCACTGGCCAGGGTACCTGGTTAGGCAATCTTCAATATGTAGCAGCTATCATATGTGCTTTGAGATGATTGCACATGTCGGTAGACCAGCATGCATTGAGTTACAGAAGTCACGACGTAATTTAAAAAACGCATGTACCAACTCACATCTAATGCTCCTGCCTAAATATGCTCTAATTTATGCAACGCTATGTAGCCAAAACAATGCAAACTTGGTCGCATACCTTATGTGGTCGTCTAACGGAAGGTTATTTTGGAATGTGACAACTAGATTTTGCGCCGATTCAACAGGAAAAAAGTTAGTAGAGCCAAGATTGAGCATTTTTCTTTCCGATTTCTGAATCACACTTGCTATGTCCTTCACTACTTAGATAGTTGTATCATTGCTCAATTTAGGAAATCTCACGAAAGGTGATCAAAATGTCTTTACTGCAATATACTAACCTGCTTTTATATGAATAGAAAGCAATTTGGAGAACATAAATAACGAAACATGATGGTTCAGTATCATAGTCGGATACCTACAAAATAATTGATTGTGACGTCATAATGGAAACTAAGTCGTAGCTCAGCCACGTTGATCGTGAGAAGTGTTCTTTCGAAAATTGAAGATAATATTGCTCATAAGACTGATATAACTTGAATCAAGCTATTCTTTCTAAAAGATATACATATGGATATACGCGAATCAAATCTCTCACTCTGAACTTAAAGCTATTAAATACTATTCGGAGTTTTAAATGGTGGTTCAAATCTTTAACTCCTCTATTAAAACTTTAATATTTATTGAATTGATTCTTACCAGGTTGAATAGCCTCTTTTTATTGCGACAGAAGAGCCTTTAAGGTTATCTCCACCGCTTGCATCGGCGATAAAGGATCGCTCACCCCAGAAATCGAACCCACGACCTCGGGACCGAGGTCGTGAAAGAAACTGCCTTACCTGGGGTGCCATAACGGCTCACTGATATTGAGTATTACTCGGAGTTTTACTTGTCATCTCAATACAGCATCTACACTGAGATGTTGTCATTGGCGTAGCTTTAAGGCCTTCACAATGTAAGCTACATGATATTTCAAAGGTTGTGAACTTTATATTTTAAGCCACGACTGATCAGTTAATCCATTTTTAAGCAACTTAATTTAGACTTCTTCACTTATCTGTGTCACCCCTCACTTTCTGGCGCTCTCTCTCTTTCTCTCTCTTCCTCTCTCTATTGCTGTGTATCTGTACATCTCTTTCTCTCCTTATCGCATGCAATCTCTAAAAATTTAGCTCTTTACTGTACTTCTCTATCTCTCTTTGGCCTATGCCCATACAATCTGTAAGTATATATATATATATATATATATATATATATATATATATATATATATATATATATATATATATATATATATATATATATATATATATATATATATATATATATATATATATATATATATATATATATATATATATATATATATAGTCTCTGTCCCTTTTCCTGTTTCCGTCTTCGCCACAGTCTCTGTCTCTGTCTCTATCTCTGTCTCTGTCTCGGCCGCTGTCTCTGTCTCTGTCTCTGTCTCTGTCTCTGTCTCTGTCTCTGTCTCTGTCTCTGTCTCTGTCTCTGTCTCTTATTCTGTCTCTGTCTGTCTCTGTCTCTGTCTCTGTCTCTGTCTCTGTCTCTGTCTCTGTCTGTCTCTGTCTCTGTCTCTGTCTCTGTCTCTGTCTCTTATTCTGTCTCTGTCTCTGTCTCTGTCTCTGTCTCTGTCTCTGTCTCTGTCTCTGTCTCTGTCTCTGTCTCTGTCTCTGTCTCTGTCTCTCTCTGTCTCTGTCTCTGTCTCTGTCTCTGTCTCTGTCTCTGTCTCTGTCTCTGTCTCTGTCTCTGTCTCTGTCTCTGTCTCTGTCTCTGTCTGTCTCTGTCTCTGTCTCTGTCTCTGTCCCTGTCTCTGTCTCCGTCTATGTCTCTGTCTCTTTCTTTCTTTCTGACTCTCTCTGTCTCTCTTTCTCGGTCTCTCTCTCACTCTCTTTTTCTCTATCTGTATGCATTATTCTCTATCTCTATTGCTATATCTATCTTGATCTCCATTTGTGTTTCTACATCAATCTCCATCTTAGTCTCCAGCTTCATCTTCATCGCTATCTTCATTTCAATCCCTAGCTGATTTAGAGAACTTGTAGGCAGCCATTTTTTCAGAGAAGCACTACATATCTCAGTTATGGCTAAGTTGGCTAAGTTTGTCCGAGACTAAATTATTTCGAGTTAGCCAAATTTCTCCTCTCATTGCACCTGAAAAGCTAGGGGCATGATATCAAACAAGCAAAGCATCTCTGAAAAAGCTCGCTCGATGGCAGCTGATCTAATGACTAACAGGTAACAAAATTCTCACTACATCTTGGCACCATTTTAAATGTGTAGTCTCGAAGAGCTGAACTTTCTTGATAATCAGATTTAGGTGTAGTCTCTCATTTTCCCTTGATCTTTTAGTAGAACCTACCACTGTAACTCGATACTGGTACCACAACACTAGCATGGAATTTACAGGTTAATGGATAATTCACTACTCCAATGTAAGACTATGCGAGTGGAGAGTACTCGCCTCCTGACATAGAGCGCTCTAACGTGCGTTCTTGTTCGTTGCAGAATTCTTCCGAAAACCGAATTTCTTGCGAACATCGTATACGGAAACGATACAGCTAAGACCTGTTTAAAGTTATTCTGATTGTTTTTTGACCGTAGCGCGTAAGAAATTACGTGCCTATGGACATCTAAACGCTTATTGCTTCGGGCTGCTGGGTCTCCCACGCCGGCGGCTGCATTAGCTACGCCGGAGGCTAGTAACCTACTTGTTAGTTATGGTCGTCAGCAGCTGCTATCGCTTCGTCATCGTATATCAAATGCATTCCTAGATATTAATGTTGTTGCTAAGATTCATGAACTATGCATTAACAAAAGGAAAGCACCCAGTAGCCGCCGCGGTGGCCTGAACCGCCAGCTTAGACACTGCTCGTTTGGTATTCCTAGCATTGTCTCGAACCGCTTAGCACGCTCCCCCCCGCATGCGTCACTGTAAATCTCTCAAACTTAGTGGTCATCAGGCCTGTTGTAACCCAATCGGCCAGACTTAACGCTTGCCTTTGGAATCCTCGCTCAATGTGCAATAAACCTCTAGTAATAAACGACCTTATTTCTGAAAATGGTATCGACCTGCTCGCCCTAACTGAAACTTGGCTGAAATCGATAAACTGCCCGACAATTAAAGACGCTACTCCATCTGGTTTCACGTTCTTTCACACCCCTAGATCAATCAAAACAGGAGGTGGAGTTGCTATGATCGTGCGCTCGAAATTCAACTTCAAGCCATTTGCGGTACCCTCGAAGCAGTCTTTTGAATCAATTGTCCTGGTCTCACCCGAAAACAAGCTACCGATAGTGGCAGTAGTCTATCGCCCACCAGGTACCAAATCCTCCTTTATCTCAGATTTCTCCGATCTCGTTTCGATTCTGTGTGCAAGAAATCGATCCTTCCTCGTTATGGGTGATTTCAACGTTCACTTTGATAACTTATCTGACGCTTTCAGCACCGAATTTCATACATTGACAGACTCATTATCTCTTGTGACTCATGTGCATGGCCCTACCCACATCAAGGGTCACACACTCGACCAAATTTTCTCATATAACTGCACTTTGTCATCACCAGTTATCACCAAATCCTGCTTATCTGACCACATGCAGATCTCATTCAATCTACAGTGTGTGCCCACATTCTCCTCTAAAATAACCTGTGAATCGCGAAACCTCAAGACCCTTGACATCGATGCTGTCCGTGCGAGCATATCTGCTTCACCTCTGCTGCTCAGTCCTCCCTCCGATCTGTCATCACTGGTAGATTGCTACAACACGACACTAGCTGACACGCTCGACGAGTTTGCACCTTTGACAAAGCGCACTGTGCACCCCCGCCCAGACGGCCTATGGTTTACCACAGACATTAAACTAGCCAAGTCTACTAAACGAAAGCTTGAAAAGGCATACAAAAGATCCGGACTAACTGTCCATCGACAGGCATATGAAGACTACTGTAGGTCGTACCAATCGATCCTAGCAAACGCTAAGTCTAGCTTCTATAGAAACATTGTTGAATCACAGATGCACAATCCAAAAATGCTGATGTCGACAATAAACCATCTCCTCAACCGTTCCCAGGTTAGCTCCTTACCTGATGATCCTTGTGATGATCTAGCCGATCGCTTCTCTCGATTCTTTGTGCAGAAGATAGACAAAATCAGTGAATCCATCCCTGCGATGACAACCTTCCCACTAGAATGCTGTTCCTCGGTTCCTGGCTGCGCCTCAATGTCTGCATTTAAACAGGTCACTAGTGATGTAGTCCTAAAGCTCGTATCACAATCAAAGAAGACAACAAGTCCACTGGACCCTATTCCCACTGTCCTGCTCCTACGTTGCATTGATCTGCTGCTGCCATGCATAACCAACATCATTAATATGTCATTAGCCTCAGGTCAGGTCCCAGCACCTTTCAAAAAAGCTGTAGTCAGGCCACTTCTCAAGAAAGCTACACTAGACCAAGAGAACTTAAGCAACTACCGCCCAGTCTCCCTTCTAACATTCCTATCAAAGACACTGGAACGGGTCGTGGCAGACCAGCTGAACTCGTATATCGAAACCTCACACCTTGCTAGTAAGTTCCAGTCTGGCTTTGGAGCTAATCACTCCACAGAGTCAGCATTGCTTCGGGTATACAACGACCTACTTAGGAATGCAGACATGGGTAGAGTGTCTCTTCTTGTTTTGCTCGATCTTTCGGCAGCTTTTGATACCATCGATCACAAAGTACTTCTAGAGCACCTCTCATCTCGCCTGGGCATCACTGGCACTGCTCTGCAGTGGTTCAGGTCCTATCTCAGTGGGAGACTCCAGAGTGTTGACGTGAATGGACAAAGATCATCTGAAGTACCTCTAAAATATGGAGTACCTCAGGGCTCTGTGCTAGGTCCGGTCTTTTTCACCGTTTATACTCTCCCTCTCGCTGATGTGATTGCCAAGCACAATCTAGGCTTTCACTTCTATGGGGATGACACTCAGTTGTACCTTTGCTTTGATCCCTCCCAGCCTTCGAGCACCTCAAATTCTCTCAACTCACTTGCTGCATGCATTGATGACATCCGATCATGGATGGCAGCAAATTTTCTAAAACTAAACGATGATAAAACTAACTTACTAGTTATGGGCAAACCTAGTGTTATTCAGAAATTGGAAAGGCTGACTTTCAAAATTGGCTCTGCCAGCATATCTCCAGTTGCATCAGCTCGAAATCTAGGTGTCATATTCCAAAGCGACCTCTCGTTAGACGACCATATCAGCTCCACAGTCAAATCAGCCTATTTTCAGCTTCATAACATTGCTAAAATTAGGGCTTGTTTAGATAAGGATACCACGTCCAAGTTGGTCCATGCATTCGTGACATCTCGTCTCGACTTCTGCAACTCACTGCTTACTGGCCTACCAGCATGTGCGATCAGGCGATTGCAGCTGGTGCAAAACTCTGCAGCTAGGCTTGTCTGTCGTGAGCGTCGCAGTTGCCACATTACTCCACTTCTCGCCGACCTGCACTGGTTACCAGTCAAGCAACGGATTGACTTCAAGGTTTTGTCGCTCACTTTTAGGTCTCTTCATTCTATGGCTCCAGCCTATCTTTCAGATATACTACCCCATCAGGCAAAGCATCGTACCACTCGCTTTTCGCAATCCAACAGTCTAGAAATACCTCGTACAAACCTTAAATCCTTTGGAGACCGTGCATTTAGCTCGTATGCTCCCACAGCCTGGAACTCCCTCCCGACCTGCATCAGAACATCCCCTGACCTGACCACATTTAAAAGAAACTTAAAAACATACCTATTTAGGACAGCGTTTAGTGGGTCCTTGTGATTCGTCCTCGACGTGCTTATGCGTGCTGACACTGTTCATGCTGCCACTAACCACATTTGCATGCTGACCCAATGCATGTAACCCCTAACCATGTTATTCATTTTGTTTGTTTTTCAAGCATGATTTTACTTACTATTCTATTGCGTATCACTTTGCAGCAAATGTAAAGCGCCTAGAAAGAGATTAAGTTCTCTGAGGGCGCTTTATCAAGTGCAATATTATTATTATTATTATTACTCAAATCGAGGTAATTTGCTGCGTCTTGATATGCAAATCTATAAGTGCTCAAAGTGAGTTTAAACTGGTGGTGCAGGTCATGCACCGATTCATTAAGATGAGCAGTAGTGCTAATTTGTGAGCAGTAGGAAATAATTTTAACGGAATTTCTCTGAAGCTAAAGATGCTCTAACATGCAAAAATTTCATAAATATTACTCTCTTTACGGACATTAGACTATTGATGCAAATGAGTTTTAATAATAATAATAATAATATTGCACTTGATAAAGCGCCCTCAGAGAACTTAATCTCTTTCTAGGCGCTTTACATTTGCTGCAAAGTGATACGCAATAGAATAGTAAGTAAAATCATGCTTGAAAAACAAACAAAATGAATAACATGGTTAGGGGTTACATGCAATGGGTCAGCATGCAAATGTGGTTAGTGGCAGCATGAACAGTGTCAGCACGCATAAGCACATCGAGGACGAATCACAAGGACCCACTAAACGCTGTCCTAAATAGGTATGTTTTTAAGTTTCTTTTCAATGTGGTCAGGTCAGGGGAAGTTCTGATGCAGGTCGGGAGGGAGTTCCAGGCTGTGGGAGCATACGAGCTAAATGCACGGTCTCCAAAGGATTTAAGGTTTGTACGAGGTATTTCTAGACTGTTGGATTCCGAAAAGCGAGTGGTACGATGCTTTGCCTGATGGGGTAGTATATCTGAAAGATAGGCTGGAGCCATAGAATGAAGAGCCCTAAAAGTGAGCGACAAAACCTTGAGTTTTGCTGTTCCTCTTTGAGGAAATTTATATTGAAAGTCACATATAAAGTTCTGATTATTTTTCCTGATATAAAATGAACTATTCAACTCCGGTCTGGTCATTCAAGAAAGTATCTAAAGGTGTCCCGTGAAACAAACTAATCGACTTGAGATACTTTTCATTACTCAATTCCCCCCACACTGCTTCTCAATATCCATTCTGACCAGTCATCATTGGTAGAATGCTACTACACAACTATAGCTTACTCGCTCAAGATTCTTGAATCAATGACAAAGCACACTACGAGACCTCGTCCAGACGACTTTTGGCTTACCAAAGACCTTAAACTACCTACATTAACTCAACCCAAGCTTTAGAAAACTTAGCAAACGTTACGATAGAATGACCTTCGACCATCAAACAATGTCTACTATAGGTTGCGCAAATTCATCCTGGCTAAGGCTATGGTTACCCTTAATACAAATCTGGTTAAAATCACAAATTAAAAATCCAACTATGCTGATTTTGACCGTCTCCTTTGCCTCCCCAAGGTTCGCTCTATACTTAGTGATCCTTGTGGCGATCCAGCTTATGGTCACATACTAGCTACACGTTCAGCATGATAGATGTGATCAGAGAGTCTGAACCTAAAGTAGCAGCCTCCCCCAGCACACCTCAAAATTAAAAAACTACCCAACCTTACCTCAACTTGGTGCAACATCTTCACCTAACCCCTTCAAGGTGTTCAATAGTCACATAATTCTAAAATGTATCTGTCAATCAACGAATACTGCTATTTCTTGATGTTGAGATCGTGATTTGATAGTGTATATCCCAGCTTACATCAGTGCTTACCCTACGTGTTGTTGTCTGCCAGTAGCACTAGGCTGGGAGCACCCAGACCTTGCCTAGCGAATCAAACCTCAGTTCTTGCTGCTGCTGGGCGGGAGCAGAGATGCTAGCATATTGGAGTGCAGTGTTCCTGATTAACAGAAGACGGTGTTCCTGTTGGTGTGGACGTCTGATGTCGAGTTGATAACTACACGCTGTCGAGTAGTGTGGCTTAGGTTTGCTCCAAGTCACTTTCTGTTTAGCAAAACGCACAGGCTCACCAGTGTAACATCTCGACTCTATACCAACTATTCTCCTTATACAATGCACTTAACTGCATCTCTCACTCATACCCCCTAAACTAAACATGGCATTGGCTTCAGGAAATAGCACCACCCCTTGTATAAAGACGGTAGTGATGTCACTAAAAAGAAAGCAAGGCTACACTGAGACAAACTAAGCTGCTTCCGTCAAGTCTCACTCCTAATGCCCAGACGAGATGACAAGTGCTGTAGAAGAACTTTGTGATTGATAGTATCAAAAGCTGCAGAAAGATCAAGCAAAACAAGCTAAGGTATTCTAACCATGTCTGCATTCCTAAGTAGGTCTTTGTACACCCTAAGCAATGCTGATTCTGTGGAGCGATTACCTCTAAAGCCATACTGGAACTTACTAGCACGGTTTGAAGTTTCAACCGCTGAGTTTGGCCGGTCCACCACGACCTTTTCCAGTGTCTTCTGTAGGAATGGTAGAAGGAGCCTGGGTAGTATTTGCTCAGGTTCTATTGATTTGCTGTCGCTTTCTTGTGAAGTAGTCTGATTACAGCTGTTTTGAAAGGTGCTGGGACATGACCTGAGGCTAATGACATAATAATTATGTTAGTCAGGCAAGGCAGCAGCAGATCAATTCAACGTCGGAGCAGGGCAGTGGGAATAGGGCCCAAAGGACTTGTTGTCGTCTTTGAGTGGGATATAAACTTCAAGACGTAATCACTAGTGACCTGCTTAAATGTAGACATTTAGGTGCAGCGATTTTTCTGGGACAGCAATCTAGGGGGGTTGTTATCATCGCATGGATGCACTCCCTTATCTCGTCTATGTTCTAGACAAAAAATCTAGAGAAGCTATCGGCTAGATCATCACAAGGATCATTAGGTAATGAGCTAATCTGGGAGCGGTTGAGGTGATGGTTGATCTCGACATCCGCATTTATGGACCGTGCATCTTTAATTCAACAATGTTTTTAGAGAAGCTAGACTTGGCCTTCGCTAGTATCGATTAATGCGAGCTACAGTAGTCCTAATATGCCTGTTGCTGAACAATCAGTACTGATATTGTGTATGTTTTTTTTCAAGCTTGTGCTTACTAGACAAAGCTAGATTAACGTCTGTGATCAACCATAGGCCATCTTGGTGAGGTCACACAGTGCACTTACGACAACTACTCTCCTACTGCCGGCTATGGCACATCCTTTTCACCGATCCTGAGCTGCTACTTCTACGCTCCTTACTACCTCAACTGCTCTACTGTTTCTGCTATGCTTCCCACTTTTTCTTTGTTGAGCGAGACGAAGTCTGTTGGCTACCGAATGAGTACCGAAAGCCGCTTAGGCTGCGAGTGTGCTATACAAAACTCTCCAGCGTTGCACCCACATGGTATATATGACTTTGAGGAGTTACAGACGGAGATACAATACATTTCATTAGTCAGAGGTGCAAACTTGTCGAGCATGTTAGCTAGTGTCCTGTTTTAGCTATCTACCAATGATGGCAGATCGGAGGGAGCACTGAGCAGCAGAGATCAGATATTCTCGTACGGACAGCATCGATGTCAAGGGTCTTGAGGTTTCCCGATTCAGGGGTTATTTTACAAGAACAAGCAGGCACATACTGTAGATTGAATGAGATCTGCATGTGGTAAGATAAGCAGGATTTGGTAATGATCGGTGATGACGAAGTGCAGTTGCATGAGAGAATCTGGTCGTGTGATACAATTGATGTAAGTAGAGCACTCACATGAGCCGCAAAACTAAATGAGTCATTCAATGCCCGAAATTCAGAGCTGAAAGCGGCAGATCAGTTATCAAAGTGAATGTTGGAATCACTCAAAACGAAAAAGTATTGATTCATTGCATGCAGAATCGAAATTATATCGGAGAAATCTGTGAAAAAGGAGAATTTGGTACCTGGTGGGCGATAGACTTCTGCCACCATTAGTAGCTTGTTTTCGGGTGAGACCAAGATGATCGATTCACAAAACTGCTTCCACGGTAATGCAAATGGCTTGAAGTTAAATTTTGAGGGTACGATAACAGCAACTTTGCCTCCAGTTTTGATTAATCTAAGGGTGTGAAAGACTGAGAAACCTGTTGGGTAGCGTCTTTAATCGTCGGGAAGTTCATCGATTCTAGCCAAGTTTCAGTTACGGCTGGCAGGTTGAGACCATTTTCAGAAATAAGGCAGCATGTTACCAAAAGTTTATTGCACATTGAGAGAGGACTCCAAAGTTACGCTAAGTCGTACCGACGGAGTTATAAAAGGCCTGATGACCAGTAAGTTAAAGACACTCACAGTGAATCGCGTGGAGGAGCGTGCTGAGAGTTTCAAGACAATGCCCGGAATACCAAACGAGCGGGTACTAAGCTCGCAGTTCCTGCCCAACGAGCGGTGCCTGAGCTGGCAGTTCTGGCCACTGCTGTGGCTCCGGCTGCTTTTCTTTTGCTAAGCTTAATTATCAAGAAATAACGTGCAGACTATCTGCACGAATCCAAGCAGCTCGCAATGGTAATAATGCTTGAGTCAGCGACGTCAGAACGTCGTTGGCTTATGGCCTTTAGTCATTTATGACAGTGTTATACAACATTGGTTTTTCTTTACAACAAATGTAAAGTTCTTAGAAAGACATCAATTTCTCTGAGTGTACTGTATCTAATTTGTTATTTTTAGTGGTCTAGATCAGCCTCTCACATTTGTACCTAGCTGATCTAATGCTCTGATGTATATGGACAATACATTAGCCGCCATAATCTTATGCTTAAAGACCTTGGTTACTGAAGCTTTGGCCCTGTCCTTCCTAAACTTTGGAGCCACTTTCACAAATTTTCCACGGCAACATTCACTCTCCAGCTGCCAACGTGGCATATCCTCTCTACCCATTCTTAGCTGCTGTTTCCATACTACTTACTACTTTGAATACGATCCTGACTAAACCATGCTTCTCGCCTCTTTTTTGAGAGATATTGTGTCTGCTACCAATCGACTCGGTATCTAAATCCCCTGTGGCTTCGAGTTTTGTATACAAAATCTTACTGCATAACACCCATATATTTGTAGTGGCCCTGCAGAGATCGAAGCAGAGATATATTACGTGTCCTCTAGATACTACCCTATGTTGCGCCATAATAATCGGCTTCTTTAATAAAGTAAACTAAATTAATTTGTTCCTGAAGACCGAACACGATCCCCTCCATGCTCTTCAAGGACAAAACAATGTAATCCAACCTGGACTTAGATACTGATTGTTACTCTGGATTACGTACTGTTCAAACATACTTCGTTATCGCATCAATCGACAATTACGAGCTGTTGCTCTTTTGAGATTCTGATAACGTCGTTGGCTTATGGCCTTTAGTCATTTATGACAGTGTTATATAACAAATGGGCAGCAAAGGCCAGGGGTGTGAGGTATGGATGCCGGGCGGGTAGTCGTGGACTGGCCTGGTGAGGCGTCCCAGTGAATGAACGTCTTTGAGCCCCCTTCGGTGTTCTCTGTAGTATCGCGTACTGCCACTTAGAAAATGTCGAACTAAAATTAAAAAAACTTGGATTAGATGGGTATCGAATGAGTGCCCACCGCCGCTTAAACTTCGATTGGGCTGTAGATGGCTGTCCTAAGTAACACTTACTTAGTCTTTTAATACCTGCTCAATCAAAGAAAAAAGTACAATGTATTGCACTAGTAATCTCATACCCTAATGTGCCATGCATTTTTGCGGCTTCTCTGGACAATCTTAGCTTGCTTACAACTACAGTCTGGAGTCAATAGGTTGTATAGCACCAAACCATTGCTTTGCAGAGTTGGAACGCCAATGCTCCAACGAGCGGGGCTTCAGAACATTCACACTCTTTAGTGTTAATCCGGACACTATGTCATCTGGTCAGTGATAGCTTGCAAGCTCAATCAAAAAACTCACATAGATTGACTTGAATTCATGATTGCTCGACTGATTTACCGGGCGTTAACTTACTTAATATCAGTAAGATGAAATACAATTCTGACGATCATCCAATTAGGTGACTTTCGGACTTTTTAAATGTCAAGAGGTGCATAGGTGAAACATTTAAGTATAACAGAAAGAGATAATTTGATAGTGGGACTATTTTGTAGCTTAACTCTTGTTTAGAATGCACCATGTTAACACTGAAGCTGATAAGAGTTTACTAGCTTTAATTAGAGAGACAAGTTAGGTTGAGTTTAATTATTTCAATGAGATTTCGGCAAGCTTATTAACAATTACTAATGCATACAAGGCTAGGTTTTCATATACCTCATCTCAATATAAATGTCTATTTGGAAATCAAGCTACCAAGCTAGCAAACTGTGCATTCTCACATTTTCAAGCTTTTCTGAGCAAATTATTTCCGCATCAACTAAGGTGCAGATCATGTTACTTACTGCAGTAGATTCGAGTTCGATTGCTGCAATGTAATGTGAGCGTCTTGGCAGGCTTGAACAGTGTAAGTGACCCAGAAAACGGTATTCAAGTCATTCGGAAAAAGGTTATACCAATATGCAGCTGAAGTGTTCATAGTTACTGTAAAAGAAAAATGTGCAATACGTCATGCAGACAGGCCTTCCTTTAAGGGTAGCATGCTCCAAATATGTGGGGAATGCAAAATCTGTCAATTAATGCAGAATGCTATGCACGAAAATGTGAAGAGGTTTCAGGAAGCCGAGTGCATGTGAACGAAATTCGACACTGAAGTTTCGTAGCATCTGATAATCTCGGTAATAGTAATAGTAAGCACTCTACATTGTGGTGAATGCAAATTAGCGTTACAAGAAATTTGGGGGAAATTGAATTCCGTGACTTACTGTCAAGGAAAGCATATGTAACGATTAGGCATTGACTTTATAAATTTTAAATACCTCAACTGCGATATCATTAGGTCCTGCTGACCTAACCTGCTTAACACTTCTGATCCTGAATTGAACTTTTGACTCAAATTGCTAGCAGCCAGAATTTAATATATTCGGACCCGTGTGGTAAATAACTGACTAAACATTGACTGTTGTAATACCATCCCTGGATTGTGAACCCTAGTATTTCCGCCCACTACACAATAATGCTCAATCCAGAGTTGTCAGTTCTCTTACAGCTGACAAAGGTTACCTAAATTAGGGTATGCTTACATAGGCATTAGGCAGGAATATTTATTTTGTGCATATTTGACGTCGCCTTTACAATACCACAGGCTCTCGTATTTCATTAATTTCACATGGTGTTCTATTTCGAATGCTACTATTTTATAAAACCATAACTTATTTGATATTTTGCAATGGCTAAGCTACTAAATCTGCCTGAGCTTTAACGGCTCTCTGTGAAACGATTAATCATTTTCGAAGTACTCAGTCTTTCTTTCAGGTCACATTAAAAATAGGCACTAGCCTATCAATCGGACCTCCATTTTTCTTATGGGTTCTCTCGCACGACTGTTTTTTCAGTGTTGCGGTCGTCTCACTGTTACAAATGCTAATTTGAAATAATTGAATAAAATCTTAGATTCTATTTTACGAATCATGTAGAAGCTCGTTTCCTGCTACGGCTGCTAAATTTAATTTCGTAGCCTTCCTGAAGTAAATGTTCAAGAGGCATTTGTTGTGGTTTCATTGTGAGCCAGTGAACTGGGACGTTGTTGTCCCCGACTCATTTGGGTCCACACATGTGCATTATTCAGCTCAAAATAATAGTCAATTCTTAGCTGCTAAAAAAGCCTCTTTTATATAGAGGAGAGAGAGCTGTTTTTGTTGTCAGCACAACTTGTGGCTGGCGAAAAAGGATCGCCGGCTGCTGGATTGGAACACTTAACTTCTCTAGCAGTGGGTCATTATTCCAACCGCAGCGATCGATGCATGGAAACTGAAATCCGAGCAGACCCTTGCTAATGTAGAATGGTTTCACTGACCAGGCATCTGTAATCAATAAATTTGTACAAGCAATACTCTCACCTGTAGTAAATGTGTAGTAGGTCAGGAAATTTGTATCGGTAGAGAGAGCTATGCCACTTGCTGTTGAATTGGGAAGAACACAGCTGTACGTTGCCAAGTTGAATGAAAATATACTACAGCCGCCCAGAAATGTGGCTTCACAGAGAAGCTGGCAGTGGCTAGCGTTGACGACAGCATTGAACGAGTATATAGTTGGTAGCTGCTGACCGGAAGCTGACTGGGCTGCTCCAAGAGCAGCATTGTATTTGGGGCTCACTGACGATCCAACTGTAAGGTCAGAAAGAGCAACTCCAGCAGTGAAGTGTCAATCCTATTACATGATGCTGCAGCCGAAGTTGGACCACTTTTACATAAGAATGTAGTCATGTTAATAACTTACTTTTGGTAAACATGAGATATGGCTGTGTGATGAATATTGCAGCCACCACAACCAACCTGCTGCCTGTAGTATTATGCCGGAGGGTTCTTGTGTGATATGACCCAACTATTTAAATGATCTTCGGTAATGTAATTAAATAATATATCTTGAATCTTAGGAGCTGCTGAGAAAGTATACATAAGTTAACAGTATAATTTGACTGTTCATGAATAATTACCATTTCTCTTCTGTGAAGCTTATACCAATTGCAACTCTGGAAACGTGTCATGCTGGCAACAGCCAGGTCTCCTAATTTCTTGACTATCTGGAGAATCTAGCTTTCGTCCAACACGCTATTTATAGTGCCCAACGTCAGTTTCGATGTTCGACATCTCTTAATCACTAAGATTGTCTTTTTTACTCACCTTTTTGTACGCCCATTAACCCTCTCGGACATTGCTTGGACTCGTTTACTGTTCCTGCTTTCTTTAACGTACAGGGTGTTGTCAAACTTGCCATGCGAAGTAACTTTAAAAGCATTGACATTAAAAGACTTCTAATGAATATAATAATAATACACTTGATAAAGCCCCCTCAGACTAATCAATTTCTTTCTAGACGCTTACATTTGATGCATATGGAAACGCTATTGAATGGTGACTAATATGCTCGATAAGCAACGTGAATAAAATGGTTAGTGGTGACATCCACAAGGTCAGCATGCAAGTGTGGTTAGTGGCAGGATGCAATCGTGTCAGCATGCATAAGTACATAAATGAAAAATCACACGGACCCACTAAATGCTGTTACAAAAAGGTGCATTTATGATTTATTTTTAAATTCAGTCAAGTCAGTGGATGTCGTGACCGAAGTCGGGAGTGAGTTCCAGGCTTCGGGAGCATACGAAATAAAGGCCAGATCTCCTGAGGATTTGGTGTTTTACGAGGTATTGGTAAACTGTTGGATTCTGCAAAGCAGGTGGTACGATTCTTGGCCTGGTGGGGGAGTATATCTGAGAGATAGGCTGGAGCGAAAGAATGAAGTGACCAAAAGTAAATAAGTAAAAAAAAGTAAGTAAGTAAGTAAGCGAATATACCTCGAAGTCGATCCATTGGTTGACCGATAGCCAGTCCAGGTCAGCGAAAAAACGTGGCGTGTGGCAGACGCAAAGCTCATGACTGACAAGCCTCGCTGCAGAGTTTCGCACCAGCTGTAATCGCCTGATTGCACGTGCTTGTAGGCCAGCAAGTGGCGAGTTACAGAAGTCGAGACAGGATGTCACAAACGCATGGACCAACTTAGATGTGGTATCCGTATCTAAACTACCCCGAATTTATAATAACTTGTGTGATTCAGGTCTTCTTGCTCTGCACCCAGACTCGACCGACAGCCTCTACACCATGTCTCTACTGATGTCGTGAGCGTGATCCTCACGAGTGCATTAGACAAGCCTGCTCCCGTACAGTCTGCTCGCATACAGAGTCGCAAAGACTCCTTTCAAATTTCGAACAAACTGCACAATATGTACCATGCCAATCTCAGTAATGAATGTCGTTTTAAGATATGGCAGTCTTATGTAGATGTAGTCAATTTTAAAAATACTTTTAGTTCTCTTCTCTCTTTGGCTACAGCCTATCTCTCAGATCTACTCCCATACCAGGCCGAGCATCGACCACCAGCTTTTCGGTCTTCCAACAGTCTACCAATACCCCGTAGATGCCGCGAATCCTTCGAAGAACCTGCATTTAGTTTGTATGATCCCTGGAAATCACTCCCGACTTGCCTCACAACATCCCCTGATTTGAGTACATTACAAAATAACTTAGAAACACACCTATTTAGGACAGCATTAAGTGGGGCCCAGTGATTCATCCATTATTTGTGTATGTGTGCTGAGGCTGTGCATGCTGCCAATAACCACAGTTGAATGCTGACCCTGTGCATGTCACTCTTAACCTTGTTATTCACGTTGTTTATCAAGCATGATGTTACCCACCATTCAATTGTGTTTCCCTTTGAGGCAAATTTGAAACGCCTAGAAAGTGATTACTAATGTGTTATCGAGTGCACTATAATTATTACTATCAATGTTAAAGACTTCTTTCAAGTTTACACCCTTAAGCCTAAAAAAGCCAGGGCTCGTTTTTTCGTTCCAAAACTAAATTTACGCCAGTCATACACAAAGCAGATTTATGTCTAAGCCAAAAAGTCTATAGCTACCTTTGCCAAACTAATTGTTCACAGCATTGCCTCCAAAAAGACCCTCGGAGTAAAGCAATTATGGAATCACAACCTGCTTGCTACCTTATTAGATTTTCTGAGGTTTCTGCATGCGATTTGGCTACCTTATTAAGGTCTAGCCTAGACAGCTTGTCTCTTGAAGAACCTGTACCATTTTCTCTGTGGTCCTGACTGGAAGACCAATGCAGCCCTGCAATACCAGAGAATTGAAATACATCTTTTGAAAAGGGGTTGTACATAAGAGCTACAAATCGGCAGTCGATACACGCACACATAAAAAGCCTGGATTACATACAGAGGTTCTTGATAACGTTTGCCCAGTTTCATTTCTTCTTTACTTTTCAAAGATTCTTACAAAAATTGCCTCTAGGCAGCTGGTGGCACACATCGAAAAGGATAACATGTTATAAAATTGTATTCGTGATGGTTCAAAAGGCAGCACTCAACTAAAACTGCTTACCTCCATGATAACAGTGGCATTCTATCTAGCAACGATGATGGGAATGTCACTGCCCTAGCTCTGCTAAATCTATCACCTCGTAAATTGTCTCAGTGAAGTTGGCTGAATAATACCTGATATCCATTTTCTCCTCACGATACAGAGCACTCTCCTAAGCATACGTGTTCGTTTCAGAATTCTTCCGAAAACCGAAGTTCTTGCGAACATCGCATACAACAAAGATACAGCTAAGACCATTTTAAAGTTATTCTAAAGGTTATTCGACCTTAGTGCGTAAGAAATTGTATGCCTGTGGATATGTAAACGCTTATTGCTTTGGGCTGCTGGGTCTCCCATACTGGTGGCTGCATTAGCTACACAGGCAGCTAGTATCCTGCAAGTTAGTTATGATAGTCAGCAGCTGTGATCGCTTCGTAATCATGGATCAAATGCATTCCTAGATATTAATGCTGTTGCTAAGATTCGTGAACTGTGCATTACCAAAAGAAAAGAACCCAGGATCCACCAGAACCAAGAGCTCAGAAGCCTCTCGTTGGGCAGGAACTGCAAGCTGAGTGCACGCTCGTTTGGTATTCCTAGCATTGTCTCGAACCGCTCGGCACACTACCCTACAAGAGTCACTGTGAACCTCTCTAACTTAGTGGTAATCAGGACTGTTTAAACTCCATCGGAACGACTTTGCTTTTGCCTTTGGAATCTTTTCTCATCGTGAGATAAGCCTCTGGTAACAAGCAACCTTATTTCAGAAAATGATATTGACTTGCTCGTCCAAATTGAAGCTTGGCTAAAATCAATAAACTTTCCAATAGTATTAGATGTTAGCCCAACTGGCTTCTCATTCTTTCACACCCCAAGATCAATCGAAATTGGAGGCGGAGTAGCTGTTGTCGAGAGCTCGAAATTCAACTTCAAGCCATTTGACGTACCCTCGAAGCAGTCTTTTGAATCTTTTGAATAACCTGTGAATAATGAAACCTCAAGACCCTTGACATCGATGCTGTCCGTGCGAGAATATCTACTTCGCCACTGCTGCTCAGTTCACCCTCCGATCCGTCATCATTGGTAGATAGCTATAACACGACACTAGCTGACACGTTCGACGAGTTTGCACCCCTGACAAAGCACACTGTGCGGCCCCGCCCAGACGGCCAATGGTTTACCACAGACATTAAACTAGCCAGGTCTACTAGGCGAAAGCTTGAAAAACCATAAAAAGATCAGGACTAACTGTCCATCGACAGGCATATGAAGACTACTGTAAGTCATATCAATCGGTCCTATCAAAGGCCAAGTCTAGCTTCTATAGAAACATTGTTGAATAAGAGATGCACAATCAAAAAATGCTGATGTCGACAATAAACCATCTCCTCAACCGTTCCCAGATTAGCTCCTTACCTGATGGTCCTTTGATGATCTAGCCGATCGCTTCTCTTGATTCTTTGTGCAGAAGATAGACAAGATCAGGGAATCAATCCCTGCGATGACAACCTCCCCACTAGAATGCTGTTCCTCGGTTCCTGTCTGCACCTCAATGTCTACATTTAAGCAGGTCACTAATGATCTAGTCCTGAAGTTTGCATCGCAATCAAAAAAGACAACAAGTCCTCTGGACCCTATTCCCACTGTCCTGCTCCTACCTTGCATTGATCTGCTGCTGCCATGCATAACTAACATCATTAATATGTCATTAGCCTCAGGTCATGTCCCAGCACCTTTCAAAAAAACTGTAGTCTGGCCTCTTCACAAGAAAGCAACACTAGACCACGAGAACTTAAGCAACTACCGCCCAGTCTCCCTTCTACCATTCCTATCAAAGACACAGGAAAGAATCAAGGCAGACCAGCACACCTCATATATCGCAAACTCACACCTTGCTAGTAAGTTCCAGTCTGGCTTTAGAGCTAGTCACTCCACAGAGTCAGCATTGCTTAGGGTATACAACGACCTACTTAGGAATGTAGACATGGGTAGAGTGCCCCTGCTTGTTCTGCTCGATCTTTCGGCAGCTTTTGACACGATCGATCATAAAGTTCTTCTAGAGCAACTCTCATCTCGCCTGGGCATCACTGGCACTGCTCTGCAGTGGTTCAGGTCCTATCTCAGTGGGAGACTCCAGCGTATTGACGTGAACTGACAAAGACATCAGAAGTACCTCTGAAATATGGAGTACCTCAGGAGTCCGTGCTAGGTCCGGTTCTTTTCACGGTTGATACTTTCCCTCTTGCTGATGTGATTGTCAAGCACAATCTAGGCTTTCACTTCTATGCTGATGACACTCAGTTGTACCTTTGCTTTGATCCCTCCCAGCCTTCTAGCACCTCAAATTCTCCAAACTCACTTGCTGCATGCATTGATGACATCCGCACATGGATGGCAGCCAATTTTCTAAAACTAAGCGTTGACAAAACTAACTTACTAGTTATGGGCTAACCCAATGAGGTTCAGAGATTGGAAAGGCTGTCTCTCAAAATTGGCTCTGCCAGCATGTCTCCTGTCAAATCAGCTCGAAATCTAGGTGTCATATTCCAAAGCGACCTCTCGTTAGACGACCATATCAGCTTCACAGTCAAATCTGCCTATTTTAAGCTTCATAACAATGCTAGAATTCTGGCTTGTTTAGATAAGGATACCACGTCCAAGTTGGTCCATGCATTCGTGACATCTCGTTTCGACTTCTGCAACTCAGTGCTTACTGGCCTACCAGCATGTGCGATCAGGCGATTGCAGCTGGTGCAAAACTCTGCAGCTAGGCTTGTCTGTCGTGAGCGTTGCAGTTGCCACATTACTCCACTTTTCGCCAACCTGTAGTCGCTACCAGTCAAGCAACGGATTGACTTCAAGGTTTTCTCGCTCATTTTTAGGTCCCTTCATTCAACGGCTCCAGCCTATCTGTCCGATATACTCCCCCATCGGGCCAAGCATCGTACCACCGCTTTTCGAAATCCAACAGTCTAGAAATACCTCGTACAAACCTTAAATCCATTGGAGACCGTTCATTTAGTTCGTATGATCCCAAAGCCTGGAACTCCCTCCCGACCTGCGTCAGAACATCCCCTGACCTGACCACATTCAAAAGGAACTTAAAAACACACCTATTTAGGACAGAATTTAGTGGGTCCATGTGATTCGTCCTTCACGTGCCTATGCATGATGACACTGTGCATGCTGCCATTAACCACATTTGCATGCTGACCCTGTGTGCTTCACCCCTAACGATGTTATTCATTTTGTTTTTTTTTCAAACATGATTTTACTTACCTTCAATCGCATTTCCCTTTGCAGCAAATGTAAAGCGCCTTGGGAGAGATTAACTTCTCTGAGGGCGCTTTATCAAGTACATTACTATTTTTATTATTTTAGAATCGTCTTGGTCTCACCCGAAAGCAAGCTACCGATAGTGGCAGTAGTTTATCGCCCACAGGGTACCAGATCCTTCTTTATCTCAGATTTCTTCGATCTCTTTTTGATTATGTGTGCAAGAAATCAATCCTTACACATTATGGGTGATTTTAACGTTCACTTTGATAACTTATCTGACGCCTTCAGTACTGAATTTTGTGAATTGACTGACTCATTGTCTCTTATGGCTCATGTCCCTTTTCCGACTCAAATCGAGGGTCACAGGTTGACCAGATTTTCTCATGCAACTGCACTTTTTTCTCACCGATTATTACCAAATCCTGCTTATCTAGCCGCATGCAGATCTCATTCAATCTACCGTGTGTGCCCACCTCCTCTTCTAAAATAACCTGTGAATCGCGAAACCTCAGGACCCTTGACCTCGATGCTGTTCGTGCGAGAATATCTGCTTCGCCTCTGCTGCACAGTCATCCCTCCGATATGTCGTCGATGGTTGATAGCTACAACACGAAACTAGCTGACATGCTCGACGAGTTTGAACCTCTGACCAAGCACACTGTGAGCCCTCGCCCACACGGCCTTTGGTTTACCACAGACATTAAACTATCCAGGTCTACAAAGTGTAAACTTGAAAAAGCACACAAACGATCAGGACTGACTGTCCATCAACAGGCATATGAAGACTACTGTAGGTCATACCAATCGATCCTAGCAAAGGCCAATTCAAGCTTCTAAAAACAAATTGTTTAATCACAGATGCAATATCCGAAAATGACGATGTGGAAGATCAACGATCTCCTCAATCGCTCCCGGATCAGCTCCTTACCTGATAATCCTTGTAATGATCTAGCGGATTGCTTCTATAATTTCTTTGTGCGGAAGATAGACAAGATTAGGGCGTCTGTCCCAGCAATGACAGCATCCCCCCTCAAATACTGTTCCCCGATTCCTGGCTGGAGCTCAATGTTTACACGAAAGCAGGTCATCAGTGATGTCGTCCTAAAGCTCATATCCCAATCAAAGAAGACAACAGGTCCTCTGGACCCTATTCCCACTGTTCTGCTACTACTCTGCGTTGATCTACTGCAGCCATGAATAACAAACATCATGAATATGTCATTAGCCAGGTCATTTCCCAGCACTTTTCAAAAAAGCTGTAGTAATGCCACTTCTCAAGAAAGCGACACTAGGCCAAGAGAACTTAAACAACTACCACCCAGTCTCCCTTCTACCATTCCTATGAAAGACACTGAAACAGGTTGGGACAGACCAGCTGAACTCATATATTGATACTTCAAACCGTGCTAGTTAGTTCCAGTCTAGCTTAAGAGCTAATCACTCCACAGGTTTAGCAATTGCTTAGGGTGTACAACGTCCGACTTAGGAATGCAGACATGGGTAGAGTGGCTCTTCTTGTTTTGCTTGATCTTTCGGCAGCTTTTGATACTAACTGTCACAAAGTTCTTCCAGAGCCTCTCATCTCGCCCATCACTGGCACTGCTCTGCAACGGTTTTAGTCCTATGTCAGTGAGACACTAAAAAGTATCGACATGAAAGGACGAAAATCACCCGATGTACCTCTGAAATAAGGAGTACCTCAAGGTTCCGTACTAGGTCCGGTTCTTGTAACGGTTTGTACTCTCCCTCTTGCTGATGTGATTTTCAAACACAATCTAGGCTTTCACTTGTATGCGGATGACACTCAGTTGTACCTTTGCTTTGATCCCTCCCAGCCTTCGAGCGCCTCAAATTTTCTCAGCTCACTTGCTGCATGTATTGATGACGATGGCTGTAAATTTTCTAAAACTAAACGACGATTAAACTAACTTACTAAATATGGGCGAACCCAGTGTGATTCAAAAATTGGAGAGGCTGACGCTCAAAATTGGCTCTGCCAGCAAATGTCCTATTGAATCAGCTCGAAATCTAGGTGTCATGTTCCAAAGTGACCTCTCATTAGACGACCACATCAGCTCCACGGCCAAATCTGCCTACTTTCAGCTACATTACATAGCTCAAATTCGGGCTCGTTTAGATAAGGATACCACGACTAAGTTGGTCCGTGCATTTGCGACATCCCGTCTTGACTTCTGTAATTCAATGCTTGCTGGCTTACCGGCATGTGCAGCCAGGTGATTACAGCAGGTGCAACCTTAGCAGCTTGGATTGTCTCTCGTGAGCGTCGCAGTTGCCACATGTCCCCAGTTTTCGCCAACTTGCACTGGCCACCAGTCAAGCAACGGATTGAGTTCGGGGTTCTGTTGCTCACTTTTAGGTCATTTCATTCTCTGGCTCCAGCCTATCTCTCAGATATATTCCCCCACCAGGCCAAGCACCGTACCACCTGCTTTTCGGAATCCAGGAGTTTACCAAAACCTCGTACAAACATCAACTCCTTTGAATATTGTGCATTTAGTTCACATGCTCGCACAGCACGGAACTCTCTCCCAACTTCCATCAGAACATCCCCCAACTTGACCACATGTAAGAAGAACTTAAAAACACACCTATTTAGCATAGCATTCAGTGGGTCCCTGTGATTCGTTTTTCATGTGCTTATGTGTGCTGACACTGTGCATGCTGCCACTAACCACATTTGCATGCTGATCCTGTGCATGTCGCCCCTAACTATGTCGTTCATGTTGTTTATCAAGCATTATGTTACTTGGCAATCAATCGCGTTTCCCTTTGCAGCAAATGTAAAGTGCCTAGAAAGAGATCGAGTTATCTGAGGGCGCTTTATCAAGTGCATTATTATTATTATTATTAGTAGCAGTAGAATTATTACTATTATGGAGGAGGAATCACGTAGAGGTCCACAGCACGCGATAAGTGGCATGATGCCATTATTTAGCCTGTGGCTTGGACCTTTGCCTGATTTCTCCCTTATACCTTAGGGTATTTCGCTGCTATCTTTGCTGTGACTATTGACGAGCTGTCTTCGGATATACTATAAAAAATATGACCTGCTTAGTGCAAGGTGCGTTGTCGCCATTAGTCGCTACCTACCGGCGGGCCTTCTTTGGCGGTTCAGTGAGAACCTTTCTGCATCCTGCATTCTAGTTATCAACAGCTTTGCAAGCCAATCCAAAACTCCTAATGTTCAAAGCGATGAATAGAACTCTATGCAGTAGTATCTCACCTGCCGTTTCTCAGCATGTTTGTTGTGAAACATTGACCGGCAGGGGGGTACGAAAATTTCTCTCTGGACCTTTCCCCCTTAAAATTTCCCCCCGGACATTACTCCCTGGGGTAGAACAATATCCCCCAGTATAAGGTTTACGGCTTAGGACTTAGGGTTATAGGGTTCAGCGTTTAGAGTTTGTGTTTAGGATTTTAGGATTTAGGGTTTAAGGCGGGCTGTCCTTACGTTGCCTAAATCCACCCTCGTTAGTATTCCATGCTTTAATTGGATGGGTATTAGTGCATAATGCAATCTGTTTAGATCGATTTATAGTCATTAGACAATTGAGGCTATAAGCTCATTTACAGGAACGTATGGCTCTCCGTAGCTCACGCCTGCTTTGGGTACTTCGGGTACGGGTACGAACACGTGCCTCGCAGCTTCGAGCGCGACCGAACCCTGCGGGACCGAACTGTATAGCTTGCCAACGCAGCTGCCGCCACAGCCAACACAGCAAGCCACAGCAGCAACCACTGCTACAAACCATCCTTCCAATCCATGTATTCTTCCAATTATGCTGAGTGAATTTTATTTCAATAGAGCATGAACTTAATTTGATCATGTATATATATATATTTATATATATATGTGTGTGTGTGTGTGTGTAAGTGAGTGTGTGTGCTTGTGTGTGTGTGTGTGTGTGTGTGTGTGCGCGCGCGTGTGTGTGTGTGTGTGTGTGTGTGTGTGTGTGTGTGTGTGTGTGTGTTGGTTTGTCTGTGTGTTTCTGTGTGTGTGTTTATTATTAGCTATACATTCATCACCATAGGTAGGAAATTTGTATGGGGAAAATTTCGGGGTGGGGCAATGTCTAAATGTCCACCAAGGTGGGGGAAATGTCCTAAAAACCGACCGACCGCCGACACTAAGGTACAATTCAAATTCGAAGAGCCAGCCTTTGCCGGGCCGACTAGAAACCAACTCGAATTGAAACCATTTGATAGGTGCAGCTCATTAATTGAACAGATTCTTAAATTCCATAAACTAAAAGCCACGGGGTTACTTATTTGCGATCATGTGGTTCAGGAGAAGTTAGATGCATTTCTGCTTACCAAAACTTAGATGACACCTTGTTAAAGTAGGTGTGTGTCTGAGACCACCACACCCAAGTTCTCCTTATATCATTTCATACTTTCTGAATAGGTTATTGACGGTAATGCCATTATTGTTCGTGAATCGTTTGCCTATACGATGTACAGTTTCTCGCATGGGCCATTTTTTAGGTAGGTGCAATCAGTTCCTTATCGAAGACAATGCCTACTGTTGTGATGTAACTCTCTCTTTATGGCGGTCAAAACTTGTTTATACTGGAGATTTCAGAGTTCCTCACTAAAATCTTTGTGTGCGACAGGCCGTTACTGATTCCTGGAGACTTCAGTATTCACTTCGACAACCCTGTTAACAGAAAGGTTCCCTCTTTTCTTGACTATCTGGAAAATTTTGGTTTGGTCCAAAGCGTTAGTCATACCACCCCCTCAGTGGCCATATTCTAGATCTCGTGATTGTGTAATGTAATGTAATGTTTCTCAGTCTGTAATCCCACAAAGCCATTAAGACTATGTGGGTGCTATGCAGGTAAGTTTCGTATAGCCTACTCACAGCCTAAGCAGCTTTTGGTAAGCATTCGGAAGCCAAAAGACTTCTTCTCACGCGACAAAGGGAAAGTGGGAAGCATTGCAGAGGCAAGAGAGCAGTCGAGGTAGTGAGTAGCGTGGATGTAACAGCTCTGGAACTCTGAAAAGGATAAGCAATTTTCGGCAGCAGGAGAGTAGTTGTCGTTGGGTAAGAATTGTGGATGCCAGTTCCACTGTCAAGGACTTGCAGAGCTAAAGCTTCTGTCACCAATGGTCTTTAAGTGGATTACTAAGGATGCCTTCTCAACGACCTAGTGGTGTGCCGGCTGACCCTCTCTGATCATTGTTTGGTCTCGTTTACAGTTCCTGCTCACTCATTCGTACAGGATAATGTCAAATATGTCAAGCCACGTAACTTAAAAATCAATAACATAGATATGCTTTTTAATCTGTTTTGGTGCAGGTCTGCTTGATCTGCACCCTTACTCGTATGACAACCTCGCCACCCTCACTTATGCAGTGAACATGACACTCGGGAGTGCTTTTGACAAGCATGCTCCGGTTTACTCTATCCGAGTAGAGAGTCGTCTAGATTCTTTTCAATTTGCAAAAAAAACTTCAAAAGACAAGTGTTAAGCACAGGCTTGAACGTCGTATTAGGAAATCTGAGTATGATGGAGAGCTAATAAAAGGCAAAGAATTCCCTCGAGTTTGCACCTGGGAGCTTTTAATATCCAGGGCTTTTTCTTCAGTCAAAAACTGAGTTCATGCCATTCGGATCCTAAACAGATTTACAAGACTTTAGACAACTTACTGACTAATGCTGAGATTCGTAATACCCCAGATACCAACAGCTCAGCCAAAACGCTTTCAGCCTTCTTTACTGAAACAACTGTGCACATTCGTGCCTTCATAAAGCCTAATACAAACAAAGCGAATGTGGAATTGCAACCTGTCGCTTTCCTTAAAAGGTTTTTCGAAGTTTCTTAATGCCTTGTGGCTAACCTTATAAGGTCCAACCAAAATAGCTCGTCTCGTGAAGACACTATACCATAATCTCTGTGGTCTTCACTGGTACCCAAATCTAGCCATGCCATAACCAATATTTTTAATGCTTCTTTTTAAAAAGAGGTTGCATCCAAGTCCTTAAAATCGGCACTTGTTAGATCTATACTTTAAAAGCCTGGATTAGATGAAAAGGTCCCAGCAAACTATTGATAGGGGTTCTCTTCTTCCTTTCTTGCTAAATATTTTGGAAAAATTGTTGTTAAGCAAGTGGTTGTACATATTAAAAAGAATTAAATGTCAAGAATATTTTAGTTAAGGTTCAATAGGCAGCACTCCACTGAAACGTCTCTCCTCCGTGTTAACAATATATATTCTATCTGGATCTGATTACGGGAATGTGACTGGCCTATCTCTAATAAATCTCTCAGCTGTTTTCGACACAATCGATCGCGATGTTCTACTTGAAGGATTGAGAACATCGATCGGTCTGGCAGACAATACATTGGCTTGGTTTAGGTCTAGCTTGTTTGGCCGTGCTCAATCCGTGTCGTGTAGGGGTCAGGTCACATATAGGAGACGGTACACCAGTGGAGTCTCTCAAGGGTCTTACCTCGGTCCCTTGCTGTTCTGCATTTAGACTCAACCTCTGGGAAAAGTGATAAATGCCCATGAAATAGGATATCACTTGTATGCTGATGATACTCAGCAGTGTTTGTCATTCAAACCTTCGAAATCTGATGCATCAACTGATAAACTGAATGCCTACCTTGGCGGTGATTGATCCTGGACGTCGGAAAAGCTCTTGAAACTAAATGACAATAAAACTGAACTGCTGCTGATAGGACACTAAAAGCCTGTTGCTGAATTAAACGGCTTTGCACTTCCAATAGGTGATGCTGCTGCGCGACCATTACCACTTGCTCAAAATTTAGTTGTCGTTTTCGACACCTGACATTTCGACATGCCTAAATTGTAAAAGCCTTCAGAAGGCTGCTTCTACGGCTAGGCATCACGTCCGATCCCTATCTAAGACTAGAAGCTGCCTTTCACTGTGGCTCGCAAAAATGTAACTAGTTCCTTAGTTATGTCTAGGCCTAATTATTGTAACTTTCATTCGGCTGGGCTGCCGAAGAAAGCAACTAGGACAATGCAGCTGGCTATTAATGCGGTTGCAGAGCTAGTCGTTAAGCAAGTCGTTCAGAGTTTTGAGCGCATGTCTCCTTAGCTAAAAGAGCTAGGATGGATGCCGGTTGACGAATAAAGAGCAAAGTTCCTATGCTGAACCACAAGGCCTGCCAGGGCTTGACTCTTTTTTACCTAGCTGAACTGCTGCACAAATGTGCAGCCTCTTTGTGTCCTCAGGTCCTGTATGGAAAATAAATTAGCTGTTCTATTCCTGAGCTTCAAGGCCGTTGGTGACAGAAGCTGGAGCTCTGCAGGTTCTTGACTGTGGAACTAGCTTCCACAATTCTTAGGCTACGACAACTTCACTCCTGCTGCCGACAGTGGGTGATCCTTTTCAGTCTTCCTGAGCAGCTACTTCCATGCCACTCGCAACCTCAACTGCTCTCCTGACTGTGCTTTGCTTCCCACTTTCTCTTCGTAGTGTGAGATGAAGTCTGTTGGTTACCGAGTGCTTACATTATGCTGCTTAGCTTGTGATTGAGCTTGGCAAAACTCACATGCTTAGTGCTAACAGCTTCTTAATGGCCTTATGTAGTTATAGACACACCTTACATTACGTAGCAAAACGTGGTCTTTTCATAAACTGTATGACCATATTAACAATATTAGAGGCAGTCAGATTTTTTTGATCAACAAATCTACAGACATGCCGACTGCCTGTTTAAAATGCATTCTGTGTTGACCAAATTCATTTAAATCGTATATCTAATAACCAAAATCAATCAGAACCCTACGTTATAACTTCTTTACAAAATGATTCATTGGTATGGCTATTGAATGTTAACGGGTGATAACAAGACTTCTTAAACTGTAAATTTCTTGCAATTGAGAATGAAATACTGTCTTGCGTTAATGGTTTTCTACCTTAAATTACTCTATTAATTTTCAAAAAGAGAGTATGTTTCGCTAAATTGTGTAAGCACTTTGCAATAGCACTCTGCTATATGTAATTTCGTTCTTTAATTATGCAGTTTTGAGTAATTACATGGCCAAGATGTGGGAGTTCAATTGAAATGTGATTTTAAGGTCATTAACTTCATCGCTAGTTTGAGATACCATAAAATATTCACTTAGAAATAATAAGCTGTGACGAGAAAGTAGCAACTAATCAGAACCCGGAGTTCTAACTTGTTCAAAGCATTTGCTTACTTTTCACAAGTGCATCCCAGCCATCATCTTGAGCCCAAGGCTGACCGTCACTGTCGAATAGGGAGCATGTCATCTTAGTCTTGCTAAAGAAAGCTGCCTTGCATGTCGTATTCATCGTGCACAGTGTGGCACAGTAGATCTACATCAACAAATCATATCATAATTACACAACGACACGATTGATGTCATCCTTAGAATTATCCTCGTA
This sequence comes from Cristatella mucedo, assembly GCA_009760855.2. Taxonomy (NCBI): domain Eukaryota; kingdom Metazoa; phylum Bryozoa; class Phylactolaemata; family Cristatellidae; genus Cristatella; species Cristatella mucedo. Next base: position 1,613,417 of record WPIO01000069.1, read on the forward strand.
TGCTGATAGTGTATTTCCGTAGCATAGACAGATTGCAGTTTCATCATATTCCATCATGTGAAAAATAAATACGTCGTGTCCTGTTACATTTAAAATCTAAAATTAATAGCTCCAAACTAATCAAGCAATTTAATTAGAGAGTACATCAAGAAAAAATTGTCAACAGCTTAAAGTAGTTTTAAATTCCGCTTATAAAACAATGAACAGGTTTCAAATGAATCTCAACTTTTTGTGGTTGTCAGATGATTAGAACATAGTCAATAAAAGTATAATGTAAGACCTATTTACACCGGAAGTAGTATATCGTGCTCAACAAATGAATTTTCCATAAAAAGCAAACAAGCAAACAGTGCCCAAATTGTGGATTACTAGTGAACTCTGTAAATATAAGAACATTAGCCCTAATTGGACCTGCAAAATATTGTTTTGAAAATTGAATAACGTTGAATTTTCGAAACGATATTAGACCCTCTCGAGATCAAAATTCCGACTGGTTGTTGTATAGGCGATCATTAAAGCGTAAATCCAGCTTATAGGGTGTTCTCCCCGACCAAAGTCTGTATAAAGTCTTGGGCTCGAGCCCAGAGGCATATGAAAAGCGCCTAAATAGAGATTTGGTTCTCTTGGGGCGCTATAAAAATTAACTTTTAATTTAATAAGGTCGATCGATCAATTGCTTTGACTGACCAATCTCTAGAAATTGTCAAAACTTTAAAAAAATAAAGTCGGCAGTCACTATATATATATATATATATATATATATATATATATATATATATATATATATATATATATATATATATATATATATATATATATATATATATTTATATATGACTGCCGACTTTATTTTTTTAAAGTTTATATATATATATTTATTTATTTATTTATTTATTTATTATTTATATATATATTTTTATATATATATATATATATATATATCGTTGCCCACAGCTCCAAGAACAGTGTGCATACATGTTGAGATTAATTTATATTATTAGTTACCAAAAGGTATAAGCCGATGTCAGCCAAGTCTATAATAATGCTGGTGATGTTGACAGAAACATCCTTCAACTGAATTTGAAACTTTATGAGAAATACAATGATTCCACTAACTTACAAGTTATGGGTAAATTAAATGTGATTCCGAAATTGGAAAGGCTAATGCTTAACAGCGGCTTTTCCAGCATATCTCATGAATATGCACAAAATTTACGACGTGAATACCGTGGTTAGGGGTGGAATGCACAGGGTCAGCATGTAAGTGTGATTAGTGGCAGCATTCAGATTGTCAGCAATCATAAGCACATTTAGGACCAATGACAGGGATCCACTACATGATGTCCTAAACAGGTGTATAATAAGTTTTTAATGCGGTGAAATCAGGGGATGTTGTGACCCAAGTCAGAAGTGAGTTCCGGCTTTGGGAGCATATGAACTAAATGCATGGTCTCCGAAGGATTTGAGGTTTGTACGAGGTCTTGGTCAACTGCATGATTCCGAAAAGCGGGAGGTGCCATGCTTGGCCTGGTGGGGGAGCATATCTGATAAATAAGCTAGAGCGAAAGAATGAAGCGACCTAAAAGTGAGCGGCAAAACCTATAAGTCAATCCGTTGCTTGACTAGTACAACCAGTGCATGGTTTGCGAGAAGTGGTGACATAGGGCAACTGTGACTCTCACTACAGGCAAGCCTAGCTGCAGAGTTTTGTACCAGCTGTAATCGATTAATCACACGTGCTGGAAGGCCAGCAAGAAGCGAGGTACAGAAGTCAAGACGGAATGTCACAAATGCATGGATCAACTGAGACGTGGTATCCTTATCTAAACAAGCCCTAATTTCAGCAATGCTGTGTAGCTGAAAGTAGGCAGACTTGATGGTGGAGTGATGTGATCGTCTAACGAACAGGTCACTTTGGAATATGACACCTACATTTCGAGCTGATTCAACAGGAGATATGCTGGAAGATCTAATTTTGAGCGTCACCTTTTCCAATTTTCGAATCACACTGGATTTGATCATCACTAGTAAGTTGGTTTTATCATCGTTAAGTTTAAGAAAATGTGTTTCCATCCATGTGCGGATGTCATCAACACATGCAGCAAGAGAGTCAGAGAATTCGCAGTTTTTGAAGGCTGGGAGCGATCAAAGCAGAGGTAGAACAGAACGTCATCCACCTAGAAGTGAAAGCCTAGATTTTGCTTGGCTATCATTTCAGCAAGAGGGATAGTCTAAACTATGAAAAGAACCAGACCTAGCACGGAGCCCTGAGGTACTCCATATTTCTGACGCCCCTCAGAGGATGTTAGTCCATTTATGTCAATACTCTGGAGTCTCCCGCTGATATAGGTCCTGAACCGTTGGAGAGCAGTGCCAGTGATGCCCACGCGAGATTCTTGCATGCTGGCCCTCTGCATTTCGCCCCTAACCTAGCTTTTCATGTTGTGTATCAAGCATGTTACCACTCACCATTCGATTGTGATATCTCTGCAGCACACCGTGAACTCTAGAAAGATATTGACTTCTCCGAAGGTGCTTCATCAAGTGTATTTTTTTTATCTTTAATTGTTATAGCATCGAATTTCTTAGTTAGAGTTTACCCAGAACATTATTTGATAACCTATGTAATGGACGGATAATCTTGGTGTTTTTTTAAGCTTCCGAATCAACATAACGAGAAAATTCCAAGAGTTTGAATCTTTTTTAACATTCGTACAAACTGTGACGAGTACAAAGACTTTGATGTCAATTTTAGTCACTGATAGAGATTCCTGAAAGACGAGCAAGTGGTGTGATGCTTAAGGTCATTTGGGTCAAGTTCTGATAGCAGCCGTATTATTTTATTCTAGAGATCTTAGACAACTTAATATCTATCCTAGGTGCTTGATAAGTGCTGGAAAGAAAGCAAGCTCAGGCGGTATACAGTTAAAAGCACGATATCAATGATCAAAATATGATTTAAGTGACGTACACAGTTTAAAAATGAGAATGTTAGTGGTAGTATGCACAGTGTCACCAGGGTAGGCAAATAAAGAACCAAGCGCAGGGATTTACAAAATACAGGCAAAACGTAATATTTTTAAGCTTCCTTTTACAAGTCATCAAATCGGAAGATGTAAACTCCACGCTTTGATAGCATTCAAACTGAATGCACATCGATCAAAAGAAGTGATTTTAATGCGAGGTACAGCTAAACGACTTGAATCTGAAAAGCCGGTGGCATGATGCCTTGGCGGTTGAAGAAGTTTTTCTGATAGCTCTGATAAGTAGGCCAGAGCAGTGTTGAGACCTACGTGTGTCTAGCAGAACCTTAAATTCATTGCAATGCTCTGTTTAAGAAGCTGCAACAGAGATTGGCTTAATGTTGAAACAGTTATAAGTATGACAGCCAAGCCTGACTGCCTAGTTTCGAACCAACTTTAAACGTTTGATTGGGCAAGGCAAAAATCTGATAGAAAAAAGTGTACTAAAGTCGACACTGGACATAGCAGGTGTATGGACAAACTTAGATGTGTCGCTTTTTACAAAGTAGGTCCCAAGGTTTGCAATTTATCATAACAGACAGTTGACGGTAGTTAGTCTTATATTCCGACAAGATAGAAACTGGATTTGCAGTTTATTTACAAATGCTGCAGAACATGTACCATTGTCGTGAGCTCATTTTCAGGTGCAATCTTTTTATTTGAGGTCCACACTAGGTTAGCTCACTGTGAGTAATGTGATTTATCGTAGTCCAGTTTGTAATTGTTTGCTGTCACCCAAGTGTGAATATTTTACACGGTTAGTAGACTGGTTTGACTGGAAGATGAACTTCTTGTTATGGTCAAGAGCAACAGGCTTGGATGCTGACCTTTAGGTGTGGCGTGGGATTTCAGTAGATAACTCTTTAGGATCGTAAATGAAAAAGTACAGAGTGGATATAACCTCAGATCATTGACTCTCGGATCTCGAATTTATGTGGAGAAAATGCATAAGAAAATCGATCTGCTAGATCGCAACTCTCCAGGTAAAGTGTTAAACTTGGAGTGGTCAAGAATAAAGTTGATAAACTGAGTTAGACTTTATTTATTCTCCATCTAAAATCCGAGAATATTTTTATAAGAGCTAGACACAGCTTTTTATATGGGAGATAGATATTATCCGAATCGTATGCCTTTTAATTAACAGTTATTCTTGATGTGTTGGATGGTAACTGAATGGAGCCTCTGAGCTAGTTCAATGTCGGTGGCCAACAATAAAGACATCACGACCATAGCACATACAGTGCTTAGTGTTGCTGGAATACCGCACCAGTTATGAAACGTAAGAAGGAATATGATTCAGGGCCCAAAACTTAGAGGATATTTCCGGCCTGAAATTCAAATGGCAAAGGTGTTTAGGTTTGATGATGTACACATGAGTTCATTCATTTGCAAGAAACCAATTTCTGTTTAAATAGCATGTAATATAATGTAATGTAATGCTTTAAATTAAATCGCATGCTCATTCGGTCATATTTTCATAACTAGCAGTGATCGGAAACGATTAACTCTAATCATTTGAGCATATAACATCAAAATGCATCGATCTGTATAGTACCTGGGGTAATTTACACGTATATCAACCGTGAGCGAAAATAAATTACTCAGTTTACGAGCTGTGGTACTTTGAGCCTCACCTGAGACAAATGAAAAATAGTTTAAATCACCTATGATAAGAAAGAAACACTTTCTTGCACACAGCATAAAAACGAGATTAGTTAAATCCTCAAATTAAAGAAGGACGTGTAAGTAGGAGAGCCATCAAATACTGCCATTGTTGGCTAATTAAGGATGGAAGGACACCAAATATGAGATCCACAAAACTGCATCGTGGAGAATGGACGAGCTTTAAAACAAAGTTGTGAACAAGTGACTGCAGCTACTCACAAGCTCTTTTTTATCGAGGAGTATGAAAGAAATCTCTCTGGGTGACGTCAAAATAAGATTGTGCAATGAATAGTTTCCAGACAGATCTCAGTAAAAGTAAACAAGTTTCCAAATTATTATAAGTCATAAAATTTTATCTTTGTATGGATGTGGCTATTTTTAAGCTTAACGCTTTAATAATGAAGATTCCTCCATCTAACTTCCGTCCCCACTATAGTTATGGCGCTTGCTTTTGCCTTCCCTGCTCCTGTATTTGGCATTGCCTTGATTAGAAGCCAGTGCTAACTGTTGTATATCTTCAATTATGCTGCACTAGGTGATCGGCAGCATATTCAGGAAATCTTCTATGCAATAACATACCCTGATAACTTATTTGAAGATCATCGAGATTTCCTGAAAAGCCGGTACTTTATCAAACATTTTAACGTGGAACAATGTGATAGTTATACTCTACTCCTTCCCGGACGCCAATTTTTTCCACCATGGAAAAATAAAATACGGTTTTCAGGATCAAGAAACGTAACTATACTGCGTAATGCAATTTATTTGAGTCAGAAGCTCTACTATGCCGAAGAAATTGTGTGGAAGGCATGCAGGCGAGTTTTGCATAGCACCTTCAAAGTATAAGCCGCTTTCGGTAGGCATAGAGTAGTTAATAGACTTCATCTCAGGCAATGAAGAGAGAGTGAGAAGCATAGCTCGTTCGTCAGGCATATGGGGTAGTGAGTAGCAAAGTAGTAGCAGCTCAGGATAGCTGAAAACAATAAGCCATAGTCGGCAGCCGGACAGTAGATGGCTTAGTACATGTAGGAGCTCTGAATCACTTGTAAAAAAGGTTTACCGTACGTTTGATGAATTTGTTTAGCCAATTGACTTATTGCTGCAACGCCACTTGTCCTTGAAAACTACGATGCGGTCAGAGAGTTAGCTAAGCTGACTTAAATGTGAATAGAAACCAGGACGAGCCACAATGCAGCTATGCCTCACCAAACTAGTTGCAAAGCCAGTCGTTTGTTGAGTATATAGTTATCTAACAATAAAAAATAATAATAAAAAGCATTTGACATAGCGCCCACAGAAATTTCAACCTTTTTCTAGGCACTTCACCCATGCTTCTAAAGAAGCCTGATCTAGTGGTCAGTGGTATCATGCCCAGTAAATGACCAGAATAACATAATTAATAGTTAAATGTACAGGGTCAGCTTGCACATGCGTTTAGCATCACCGTGCACAGCGTCAGCACGCACGAGCACATTAGGGGCTAATCACCCAATGAATGCTACGATAAATAAATGTATGTTCATTTTTTAATTTTGTGCACAAGTCGGGAGATGTTGTGACTCAATTTGAAAGGGATTTTTAGGCTTTATGAGCATATAAATACAATTATTGCATTATATACAATCATGAATAGTAGAATGGAGCCCAAATCGTATCGCTGCTGTCAGTCTTCTAACGAAGTAAAGCCTCACCTTCTCTTTTGCTGAGTAGATTCCGAGCGGTGATAAGTTAGAGGAAGAGCGGCGACGATTGGACGCAACGTACTGAGAGTCCATTGAACAGACAATGGTGGCCGAAAGGCAAGTAATAATAGCAGCTGCCCATATCTCATGCATGCTCAGTTTTTTCTTCCAAATAATTAGTGAATAAATTGTAACAATTTCTGCAATCCGTGTGCATGTGCATACATATTTAGGTTTATTTAAACGTACTGAAAAATTTGAACTTGAAAATAGCACATTGAACTGCACAGAATTATCTTTTGAATAACTTTATAAGCAAAGCTTTCACTGAAGACATAACATCAACAACTATCGTTGTGGCAAAAAATGAAGTAGCCAATTTAATTAATCGCTGCTAGAATTTGGATGTCTTGCTTTAATGGGAAATAAATAGATCGTATTTGTGAATAAAATTGGCAAACAGTTATGTGCCACTTTCTAGCCACATTTGTTAGTATTTAGTGCTTAGTTACAAACTCATTTTATGCATACCATTCGTGAAATGCTAATACCTTGAGCGGGTTTTCAAATGATCTTTTCGCATTTTTTATAGTTCATCCGTGGCTTTTAAATAAAAACCACCACTGGGTTATTTTCAGAATCATGAGATTATAACAAGTTAGTTAAGAATATGACAACAAATTTGGAAGATTATTCTGGCTACTTTTAACCATATCCTTAGGTGATATACTTTAAATTGCTGATTCTCATAAATACTTTGAAAGAGTCATAATATGATGTAAAAGATATAAAGTTCAGCCAGTTTGCATATGCAGTGCTACCTTGGCTGACAAGTATCCCAGTGTGTGACTCAGTCGAGGTACGAGTTGTCTCTCTACTGACTTTAAGCTATTGAGTTGTGAGCTAAAAATTCGGCTTGCCAGCCAGCTTCAAATGCCCCACCACTAGTTGCATCAGCGAACATCACAGCGATATGGTGTCATATCCTTCAGAATTCCGTGTCACACTTGTTCACTTTAAGTGGTTGCAACCGAAGTGCTCTAATGTATACTCTTTCGAGTGGGTGCGTCAGCGCCATAAGATAGAGGGTTAATGGAGGAACCGCTTGCGGTTCCTCAATCAGTAAGCATAGGGCTGCCTAAGACGTTCCTCTGCTTTTCTTTGAACCTGTGTATTTGTATTTGTGAACATTTTGTAATTCATTTGCATTTAATTTTTAAATAATAATAATAGTAATAATAATGATAATGCACTTGATAAAGCGCCCTCAGATAACTCAATCTTTTTCTAGGCGCTTCAAGTTTGCTGCTAAGGGAAAACGCGATTGGTTCCCTTCTGCTTGCTACATTACTAGCTAAAACTTTGCTGTTTTAAGACACGAATACTACATCCGAATCGGTCGATGAATTTTTAAATGAGAATGCATCGATTTGCAATAAATACGGAAGAGGGCTATTTTGATGTGTATACATAACTGTGATCAAAGCCATGCCATCCATAGGAATCGTCGAGGAAAGGCTGAACTTTCGTTCTCTTCGAATCTGCCAGACTATCGCTGTTTGCCAAGTGCTCATGGTTTTCCCTGGAATGTGGCCTATTTTACCAACTTGCTTAGATCCCGCGACGAATATCTGCCCTTAGTTTAGGTCCATATTGAAAGCTATTTTAGCTTTTTCAGATAAATAGAGCCGGCTCTGAGGCTTGTTGTACGATCTTCATGCATTGCTTAGTATGCAGTGGGGCAGCTCTCAGCTTAGCTGAGATGGGAGCCCTTGCCTTAGCTGGGGTCGACTAGGGTGCCTAGTACAGACCCAGCTCCTGACCCACCTGGCTCAGGTTAGAATAGAGCTTTGTGCAGGCCGTGCTCTTAGGAGATGGAGCGACTAATGCGCTTGTCATAGCAGTTCGACTAGGACAGCTAGTACAGCCGGCACCTGGTCTACCCCCTAAAGTTAGAATGAAGCCTGGTGCAGATAATGCGGTCATGATGTGCACCGACTAATATGCTGAAGTAGAAATAGCAGCTAGGAGAGAGAATATAATGGGACGACTGACAGCTCGGGGCTGCAGCTTGGTAGTCGATGCGAGACTGGCTTCGAGGGCACGAGAGACGAACCTATGGCGACGAACAGCTAAGAGCAACTAAGACTGTGCAGTTGTGTTCTACCAGCTACTTTGTTAGCTGCTCGTATCTTGGGGAGCTGTAGCGAACTGCCTTCGGGGTTGAGACAATCGCTAGCGAAGGGAGCATAGGATAGTTTATTATATGCGGGCTTCATGGGGTTTGTGCAGTTAACCCACTCGGTCCGGTATGCACCATTTAAAGTGCTTGCTCTGGCACTTAACCACTACTAACAGGCCCACAATAAACTGTCGCTTTTTTCGGCGTCCAGTTGTGGCTGCTTGTTTTAATCGCACCGCAGCACTGTATCACACAGTCCACTGGTAGAGAGCCAGGGGACGAGTTTCTGTGCGGTTACAAGTGTATGGACGGCTCTTTAATGTTTCCCTTTCATTTTGGAAGCTGGCATTCGATGTCTGTCGTCGACCTCGCCCTTTGATCTAGATTTTGTGCAGGAGAATTCATGTGGTTGACGAGACTTGGTACCATCGTCTGCCCGAGAGGCACACAATGCAGCCGATGCAGCTGGCTGCCATGCCTCCGTCGGTTTACATAACCTAATTACATTTTGCAAATTCATAATAATAAAAAACTTTATAAAGCGCCCTCAGAGAGCCAATCTCTTTCTACGTGCTTTACATTTGCTGCAAAGGAAACCCAATTGAATGGTGAGTGGTATCATGTTTGATAAACCACATTAATAACATGGTTATGGGTGACATGCACAGGGTCAGCATGCCAGTACAGTTATTGGAAGCATGCACCGTGTCAGCTCACATGATCACATAAAGTAAAAATCACAGGGACCCCATAAATTATGTCCTAAATAGTTGTGCATTAAGTTCTTTTTAAATGTGGTCAAGTCAGGGGATGTTGTGACCCAAGTCGGGAGTGATTTCTAGGCTTTGGGAGCATACGAACTAAATGCAAGGTCTCCAAAGGATTTGAGGTTTGTTCGCGGGTATAGGTAAACTGTAAGATTCCGAAAAGTACGACCCTGGCCTGGTGGGGGAGTAGATCTAAGTGATAAGCTGCGGCCAAAGAATGAAGGGACCTAAAATTGAGTGACAAAACCTTGAGGTCGATCCGTTGCTCTACTGGTAGCCAGCGAAGGTCGACGAGAAGTGCTAGGAAGGTCTTAAGTTGAGTTCTTAAATTGAATGATGATAAAACCAACCTATTGGTAATGCACAAACCGATTGTTGTTCGGAAATTTAAGATTTTTACACTCACGATCGGCTCTGCCTACATGTCTTGTTGAATCTGCACGAAATCAATGCGTTCTTTACCAAAGTGACCTTACAATGCACGATCACATTAGCCCCACAGTCAAGTCTGCCTATCTTCAGCTACGAGACATTTCTAAAATTCAGACTTGCTTAAACAGGGAAACCACATCTAAATTAGTCAATTCATTTGTGACGTCCCGTCAGGACTCATGTAGCTCACTGATTGCTGGCCTACCGGCCAGTGTGATGAGGCATTTACAGCTTGTTCTAAACTCTGTAGCTAGACCTGTCAGTCATGAGTGTCCCAGTTGCCACCTCTAGCCGACCTGCACTGGCTTATGGTGGAATGAAGCATCGACTTCAAGGTTCGGTCATTCACTTTTAGGAGCCTTCATCTTTTGGCTCCGGCTTAATTATCAGATCTTCTCCCCACCTGGCAAAACATTTTAGCACGCCCTTTTCGGAATGTAGTTTTTTGCCAGTGGCATCGTACCAACCTCAAATCCTTTGGTGGCCGTGCCTTTAGTTCCTATGGCTTTGAGCCGGGAACTCATTTCTGTCTTGGGTAATGACATATTTGATTAACATTAAGTAAATCAAAATCACAGGATATATTTTTAAACCACTGCTGCTTATTATATGTTTTTACCATCTAGAAAATAAATGTTGGCATGCATTTTAAAAACAATTGCGACACATTGCGATTCTCAATGGCTACAATCTACCAGACAATATAATTTTGAATTAGTTGTCGGCCAATTGTTTAGTCAGTAAGCACTATTCACTGACATCAAACTTAAAATATTACCTTTTCGATATGTTCAATACTGTTACGAACTCAAATTTCCGCTGAGAGGTATTTTCCAAATGACTACACCAGTTGATTACAAATGAACTTTCAAATTTTACAATAGCATGCAATGTCTTGACTTAATTAGCAAATGTTATTAAGAATTCCATCGTGAAACAATAATGAACAGGCATTCTTTCTGAATGTCAGCACTTTCTTTGTTATTTTTTATAGGCTCTCTCTGCGAAAAATAAATAGGCCAGAACAGTGGGACCGGAAATTACATCAGACTTTTCCTTGCCATTAAATCTTTGCAGCTACGACAAGGCTATTGCATACTATCTATGAAATACGCTATTAAGAATTAGTTCATTTTTCAAAGTAAGCTCGTCTGCGATCTCTCACTTCTAGAATAAACCTGCTCCAAAAAAATCGGTGAAAGTGCTGTGATCACTAGGATATCTAACCTTACCAGGTCACAGGGTTGAATTATAATAGTAGGTGAATGCATCGCCCCTTTTATGTGAACATCAGCATAGCCTCTTTGTGAAAAGGTTCAACTTATTCAATGCATTCATTATGCTAATCCTGAGTCGATGTAATTAGGTTATTTATTTGTGCTCAAGAAAATTCGCAGTGATATTGGGCCTGGTTCTCTCTTCAGCTCTCAGCATTCATTTGAGTGGCAGTGTTAACTTGTTAAAACGTACTGCTTTTAGTGTTGAACTTTTCTTTCGGTACATAATAATCTTATTGTGTACCGAATTTCATATTTCATATTATGTACCGGTATTCATATTTCATTCTGCCACCATTGCTGTTGTATAGTCTGTACGAAATTTATACTTCCTCTTCGAAATTGGCCTTTCTGGAGACGACCGCATTAACTCCACGCTCAAGTCGGCTTAATTCAAGCTGCGATTCCTCTCAAAGCAGCGAACTCACTTCCAACTTTCGTCACGACATCCCCTGAATTGACCATAGTAATAAAATAAATTAAAAACCCACATATTTATCACATCTCAGTGACCTGACTGGCTCTGTTAAAGTAGCTCTTTGATTTCGAGAATGAGGGACTTACTTTTAGTTTCACATTTGTCTAGCTCCCCCCACGTATCAGAACTAATCCCCCCTCCAGGCAGGCACCATACCATCAGAATTTCTTACTCTAATCCCTTAGCTAACTTAGCCTTAAATGAATCCGATATCTTAAGGATACGCTGCTTCTAGTTGCTATGTGCCCGAACTCAAAGATGCACATTTGACAGGTGTCACTCATTTATCGGCCTAAAACACAGAAGATATGAATTCAGCTGATCCTCACAGCATTTGCTCTGCCATTTTGGCCGGTACTTGTATGTATTCATTCGTGCTGACAGTGGGCATTCTCAAACAAACTAATTTCCTAGTTGACACTCTGCATGCTGCAAACAAGATGCATATTCACACTGTGGTAGTTACGAGAAACCATGCGATCGTGCGGTCCTGTACAGCCTATTAAAAGTGCCAAGAAACAGATCAAGTTCCCTTACTGTGCCATATTAGCCAGTTACTACAAGTAGATCGCTCGACTCCTCTTATGAGAAAACGCTCTAGCTGGCAAACGGCTGCTTATATAGGCAAGAGTATTCCCATATGCTGGGTGTGATTATAGCTTGAGAAAATCTGGGATGCCGAACTGCGAGTCTTATAAGTGGGGTATTCATATATCCCATATTCTTACACTCGGAGTCCACAGCATTAAAAACAGTTTACTAATGGCCAATCTTAGGTGTGGATTGATTCAACTTACATCATTTACTAAGTGAAAATGCATCCTCCCGAGCCAGGCTTTGGTTGCACCTTTCATTTGTGCTGAAAAAATTACTCCCAACCTTGGCGCCAGTTGGCAGTCGGGACAGGGGGTAAGTCGGCCAGAAGTGGGAGTTATCCCCCAAAATGGCCTCCACGAGGGGAGTTGTCCCCCCAAAAGCACATTTATTAAATATCGTACGAAGACCAGTAAACTGAATGGCATGAAAATTGGCACGAAGAACACTGGTAGCATTAGCTATCGTTCGATGTGATTTAGCTGATTTTGACCTTCTGATACCTTTAAAAGTACGAGGTCACGTATAGGACTGCAGGTAAAAGGCAGCTCCACATTTTTCAGATTGAAAAAATGTTTTTGTAGAAATATGGCAAACCACTCAAAAAATGCAAGACATTCGACTGGACACTCTCCCCCCCCAAAAAAAAATTTAAAAAATATTGACATCTCAAACTGTTGACTGTCATCACGAACACAGCCTATGGACACGTTGTGACAGGCACATTATATGCACACACAGCCATCATGCATAGATGCACATGCCGGGAGTGTGGAGACAGGTGAGCTTCACCTATATTCCAAGTTTCACAGAGATCTGCCCAGTATCGACCAAGTTGTACAATGTACCAGGTACCAAGTAATACTGCTGTGACAGCACTCAGAGAAGCCAACTTAATCTGCAAAAGCATGTAGGTGACGAATAACACGAGTGTTACTATGTTTGTCGCCATACAACATCGAAACACATACTTAAGAGCAAGTACTTCAAATTTCACGTTGATTGGTTCACAAGTAGCCTACCTGACATTTTTACGCCATGTGAGTGAAAGGATGACAAAGGCTTAGCACGACAAAAAGCCAGTTTTGACCAAAACAAGTTTATCTACCTAAGTCCAATATGCATGCGAGAAGGCTGGAATGATTATGTAACTACAATCAATCATATATTCTAAAGTTTTAAGGTTATCGGATCATTATTTTAGGAGGTATGACATAAATGACAGCAGGCATTGGACTGTCGTTTGCAGATAAACTTAGGAACTCCAACCTATTACCAAGAGGCAGCACTAAGAAACGCTATCATCGCACAAAAAATTCAATAAATAGATAAATATGGATCTTAGGAATAGGTCAACCTAACAAGATCCTTATACAGCCTAAGCAGATCATATCCGCGATAGGTCTCATACATCAGGCCGGCAATCCAGGCTACAGACAGGCGGCTCACCGGCATTCGCCAATACAAATATCCAACTATTAACGACATAAATGAGAACTTGAAATCATCTAAATTTCCTTGAATAGAAATGAATCAACATTTTCTGACTGGCTTCCAGTAAACGACGCGCTAGTTCCATCCAAGTCACCACGCTGACCGGCCGCCGTACAAAGGAGCACTCGCAGCAGTCGCTTCGTGCGTTATGGCGGCTACAGGAACTGGATCGGCTGTCCCAGGATTCATGCGGTGCCGCGATAGTGGACTCCTTAGTTACGGCGGCCCCGGCAGCAGCAAATTCTCAATACATTATCCCTAATGTTCGTCTACTGGCCAGATGATAGTCACTTCCGGTTTGTGATCCGATGTAAACATACCAATGTAAACAGGTTTCTGCCAAGTAAATAAGGAGTGGGCCTTGGAATGCCGTTTACCGCCGGTTGCTATGGGCGGGGCGGGGAAGCAGAGACGGGACTAGGCACCCTGCTGATAGGGGGTTTACTCTTTTATGAACTTGTTATACCAGTCGGACATGTGATCTCGAGAGGTGTGTCATTTCCAGGAAATTTTTACGTTTTATCATTCTCCACCGTTATTTTTTGAGGGTCCGTTTAGGGCTGAGTAGCTAATATTCGCAGAGTTCACCAGAAAACCGCAGTTCCGGCTCAGTTATTTGTCAAAGAAAATTATTTTGTTGAGCTCGATGTACTACTTCCGGTTTTAAAGGTCTTAAATAATAACTTTATTGACCATGTTTCAGTCACCTGACAACCAACAAAATTTGAGCTTCCATTTAGAACTAGTTTATCTTTAATACGCGAATTTCAAGAAAATTGACGATTTTTTTGGAACCTACCCCGGTTATTTCGGAGACTGGTTACCTTTGCGATTTCATCAAATAATTTTTCGGCGAATTGAACACCAAAAACCTGCGTTTTTCTCCTTTCGCATGCTTGTAGCAACCACCTGCGTTCTATAGCACGGTGGTGGCTCCCGAAAGCTTTGGTTACTACGCGCTCCTATGAGATGACGACTGTGCCTACAATTAGCAGCACTGCCTCGCTAGCTTTAGCAGCAAGGCCATTGAGCAATTCAATTGGTGGCGTTTGGGCGGCGGCTGGGCCCTTATTTAAGAAACTGGACGCCTTGTATCTCAGTATCCGCACCATTTCCAATTTGGGTTTGCCGTGCACCATTCCCACTTCACACCTTGTCTCTGCATGACAATATGATCATTCTGTCCACATAAACGGTCGAACGCGTTTGCCGCTGTAAAAAAATATGAAAAGACGAATTCGCCTGGTTTACCGCCACAATTGAGCAACAGCAGAAGAGCAAAAGCAGCTATCGCCAGGGTGTCTGGGAGCCATAACGGCGAGCCGCACGTACCAAGACTGGCACGGCCTGTGTTACGTTACTGTGGGTGTTTAGGTCTGGTACTCTTTTCGGCTCGAGTAAACCATTCTCTGCTACCAATTGTTACGTTACTGTGTCTCCTTCTCCAGCAGCGCTAGTGGGGAGTCTCACGAAGACACGAGCGGGCGAACGTGAGCTGTGAACGAGACCCTCCTTCTTTATTCCCCAGCGAGGTAAGTATACTAGCTGGGGCTGACTCACCACAGATACGTGAGTGCATCTGTGGTGGGCCACATGCTGACGTCAAAGGCTGCTTGGTTCAACTACCCGCCGCAGGCGGGGCATAAACTAGCGGCCGGGAAGCAGCAGACTCACACAACATCTGTCAATTATAACCGTCTTACCACGAACGACAGGGTTCGCAAAGAATTGCGAATCTCTTGCCCCTGAGCTTAGATCCCGGGTTGCGGATTTGCAGCCCAGCCAGCGCCTCCTGTGACTTAACCCCGACCCCTCCGGCATTTTCCGATCACCTCGCCAACTGCCAACATTGCTCGAGCCAGTGCCGTCATCACGTCGACTGGAGCTGGTCAAGCGTGCACTGCGGCATGCAAACAGCGAGTACAGGTGCACGCTCGAGCGCAAGCGAAACTCACTCGCAAATGGAGCCGGGCGAGGCTTTAGAAAGCTCGCGCTGCTTAGCATGAACGCGGCAGCCCGGCGCCTACAGAGCGCCGCTAGTCCTGGTGCGTCCTCGCCCTCTCGCGCGAGCACTCACGGGGTCCTTAGAAATGTGGCTAGAGCAGGCAAATACTTTGAGATCCACGCCTGCTTAGGCTAAGCAACGATTTTCCAGACGCCCGCAGAGTATCATTACCACATCGAAGAGATGATTTCTCATTTTAAAGATCGGAAAGCGTTTCGCGCTTGCCTGCTGATGCTGCTGGCGGTGTGCAGAGCCTTGACCACGTGACCACGACCACTCGGGCTCCCTGTCGCCGGCGAATGCTCTCCTGTCGGTTTCAGACGGCAGCAGCATTGTCAGCTCAGGCTGCAGCCATCGCTGACATTTCTAGCGCTGACGGACGTTCAAAAGACGGGGTTTGGAAAGAGCACGCTGCCGTCGCGTGGTTTTCATTTAACTGTGCAACCTAACAAACCCTGACTGCTCAACACGTCTTGCTTTCGCTGGCCCAAGCGCTCAGACATCCAACGCTGCGGTCTGGACGCCTACCTTCTCCAAATTTTGCAGCGGATCGACTTATGCAAGCAATTTAAAAAATCAGAAACTCCACACCCTGCCGATATCCTTACCTCCTGGGTGAGTAGCGACTCTGCCGAGGTCTCTGAATTTTTACTGATTAGCAGCCCGGTGCGTTTTATAGCATTGTCTCGGGCGCCGGAAGCTCATCACGTGTAAACCGTCAATTGCATACTCCAAGCATTGAAATAGCATACTCGAAGCTGGCATTTGAGCTAGACTTCGTTGATTTCAACATCTAATTATTGGAATTTCCTTAGCAGGTACAAAGTATCAAGGTATAATTGTCTTGAGAACTCCTGCCAAGCAATCTTAGCCAAATTACCTTCCTCCACTTGTCCTAATTGAAACTCTCAAATTGAGCTAAGTGCATATGGAAACGGATAGTAAGCAGAGTTTGTCCAAGCCCTATAACGAGAAAAACAGCTTAAGCATTGGACGGTGACGCGAACAAGTTATCGTTCTGGCTGATGGCATCGGCTCGAATGGCAATCCAACTTTCTCTCCGATAGTTGCTCAAGAGTTAGTGCCCCGGTGATCTATCGGTGGACGGCGTAATGTAGTGCTTCCGTGCGTTTAAAACACACGCGGCCACGGCTAGGCACAGAAAGCGACAGCGCATTGCGGGTTGGTTAGTAAAGGCTAGGCGCTGGCGCAAGCGCTTTAGGCAGTGTGCACGAGTTTGACTGAGCGAGCTACTCCGACTACCGAAGCCCAAACCTTCCGTATTCCTGCCGTCGCTAGCGACGGTTCCGACACCAGCGGCGTACCGCTACAGCACAGAAAGAAAGGAGTGGCCAACTGAGTAGCCGGTAGAGCACAACTGCACAGTTTAAGTTACACTTAGCTGTTCGTCGCCGTAGGTTCAAACTCTCGTGCTCTCGAAGCGTAGTCTCTCGCATGAGCTCCCATTAAGGAAATGGCTCGCATCGCGGCTCGTCTGGGCGCTGTCCCACTGCGTTTGCATGAGGTCTAATACTGCGACTGTGAACCGTTACAAATCCCAGCAAATTAGGAGCTTGTCGAGTCAGCCGTACTTGTCGCGGTCGGTATTCACAATAACACATGAATCGTGAAACTACTAGTCCTTGACACTGCTACCACGGTCAAGAGAATGGATGGACTCAAGCTGCTTAATCCTCTGTCTTATCTGTCCTCTGTTGTTGTTGTTTGGTGACCAGTGATGGCACACTAGGTAAGGTGTTTGCTTTCACGACTCCGGTCCCGAGGTCGTGAGTTCGATTCCTGTGGTGGTCGATCCTTTATCGCCACTGCAAGCGGCGGTGATATCCGTAAAGGCTCTTCTGTCGCTATACAAAAAGAGGCTGTTTAATCAGCTAGGATTTAGCTTTGTATTCATTTGTTTTAAGCTACAATAGAAGACTCACCAATTTCTGGATGAGAGTTTTCGCCATTGAGTTAGCAAATTCTATGCCCTTCCACGTACGACTAGTAGCTTATTTGTGGTTATAAATTTTTTTGATCTAACCACCGAAGGCTGAAAGAGCATTGTAAAGAGCCTTTATAACTTTTGATTGACCGGCTTAGCAGATAATACCCGTGTACTTTCTATCAAAGGCCAGGTCTGCGATATACTAAACCAGAGAAGAATGACGGGGTCGCGATCAGAAAATTGCATTTTGACCTGGTTTTTTATCTCCTAAAAGTCTATCCGGTCAGCACTTTGCCAATAATCCAGTGGCTATCTACTGGATTGTCACTACATATTATTGTCGAAAAAATTCATGCAAATCCGATATCAATTCACCTAAAACTTGCTTGACGGTTCTTTTTCTAGTAAAACAGGCTGGGTATCTTTAAGCTTATGTTGCGTCTGCACCCGGAAAGTTCGCCAGTGAAGACACAGTGTAACATAATTTTAGATTTTTTCTATGCGTCTAGATCAATATAAATCGGTGGAGGATTACAATTAATTTTAAGCTCACTTAATTCTTCAATCTAAAACTGTTTGTTTTTCCACGAAGCCATCTTTTGAATCGCTTGCTATTAGCAACTGAAAATACGATTAGCTATTCGTGGTAGTGATCTTTGGCCCCCCCCCCCCCGCGGGGCTTTATGACCTCTCTTTCATTCAGGTTTCTCTTGGTTCAAATCATTGTCCAAAAATTTTCCATTCCTTACGCACATGATTTAACATTCATTTTAACATTGGATTAATTTCTCTCGTGGCTAAGCAGGGTAGGCCTTTACACAAAGCAGTGTATATTCGATTAAATATACCGTCACGAGCTTACACTACGAAACTTCATTTCAACCAAATTATGCTTATCTAACCACATTTAGATCTCACACCGACTGTGTTCTTTTCGAAATACAAATCATCTGCGAACCGAGAGTTTTCGCAAACATTATCATTAGTGCTGTCAAAATTAAAAGAAAGCTCCTCAAGGCGTCCATTTGTCTAATCGGCGTTACTGTTAGATTTCCGGAAATGAACAGGAGCTAATTTTTCGGTGATTCTACTCTTCCGATTCAGCCTTCTTTATAGTCTTGCTACGTAGACTATAAAGAATTCCAAGCATTTTACTAGACAAAATTACCAAGACAAACAAAGACAAGAGATATATTCAATAATTATAATCATACATTTGATATAGCACTCTCAGAGAACTCAATCTCTTTCTAGGCACTTTATATTTGCTGCAAAGCAAGGACGATCATATGGTTAATGGTAGCTTGCTCGCCAAACAACTAAAACTACATGGTAAGGGGTAACGTGCACAGGGTCAGTAAGCAAATATGGTTAGTGGCAGCATGCTCAGTGTCAGCACGCATAAGCAGATCAAGACCGAATCATAAGGAACCACTAAATGCTGTGATGACTAGATGCTTTTTAGTTTCTTTCAAAATAAGATCACGTTAGGGCTTGTCGTGACCGAAGTCGGAAATGAGTTTCAGGCTTTGGGAGCATAGAAACTAAAAACTGGTCTCAAAAGAACTAATGGCTTGAATAATGTCTAAGTAAACTATTACATTCCGAAAAGCGGCTAGTACAATGACTCTCTGAGTGGGGAGCACTTCTAATAGATGAGTTGAAGCGTAAGAATGAAGAGACCTGAGAGTGAGTGAGTGAGTGAATCCTTAACGGAAATGCGTCGCTTGACAGGGAGCCAGTGCAGGTCGGCGAGAATCGTATGATGCGTGCAACTACGATGCTCAAGCCGCTGCTGCTGCTGCTGCTGAAAAGCCGTTGAGCTGTTGAGTTTTGCACCACATCTAAATGCCCGATTGCACAGACCTGTAGACCGGCAAGAACGGTGAGGTAGAAAAGTCAAACAGGATGTCACGCATGCATTGACCAATTTAGATAGGATATCTGTGTCTAAAAACAAGCTAAAATTTTAGCAACGTTTGGTAGCTGCCAGACTCGACTTTGGAACTCATTTGATCATCTAATGAAATGTCCCTTTGGAACAGGACACCTAGACTTTGTGCAAATTTAACCTGCCATAGTTCGTTCTAATGTCTTCGATAGGAACGTTAAATGGGAGAGTGGGAAGATGCTTACATTTTCTCAGTCCAGTTTAAATTAATAAGCAGCTGCCTTTCTTCAACTTTTTCTAAGGAGGCAGGAACACATCTTGAGGCTAATATGGCTTGTATTAGGCTTATTTATTTCATTTGTCATGCATGAACATGATCATGTGCATGAACACACTCGTATTTACAGGTCACACACTCGGGCCAACACTCTCCTATGATTGCAGTGCTGTCTTTTCATAGTGGTAGCAAGTTCTACATTTCTGACAATATCCGGCTATAATTTGATCTGTGATTTCTGATCTTCCTGTTACCTAGAACCAGCTAAAATTGCTTCAAACTTAAAACAGTGTCTAAGATGTCTCTGTGGAATTTTCTCCAGCGATTATGTGCTGTTATTCTGTGTCCAACCTGCTCCCACTCTTGAAAGTTGAAACAGCACACAGTAATGAGGGTTTAAGGTGATCTTCTTTCTCTAATCGTACGCCCTCAATAAAAGGATAACGTGGTTTATCACAGGCAGTAACATAGATTCTTATACTTAGCCCAGCTTGGCAAAGTGTACAAAAGATCAGGACTGTAGCTCCATTGACTGATATTTAAGGGCTGCTGTAGATATCACTGATCTATTTATGCAAAGACCTAGTCCAGCCCCAACAAAAAAAACTTTAGCTGAAAATGTGGAATCAGAATCGACCATCTCCGTAATTTCTCCCAGATAGAAACCAGACTGGGAGCTTTTTGAGGTGTAAAAATAAATCGCTTATTCAGTTTATTGTTAGATAAGAGAAGAGAGCAGATCACTTGTGTTACAGAGAACTCTTGATTGGCTCAAAAATCAGACTGGAACTTCCCGTGCTTTCATCCCTCTCAACCTTTCGGTACGTCAGAATCTCTTAACCACCTTGATACATGTATGGCTGACGAAACCCATTGATTGAATATGCTTGTTCAAATACTACTATATGATCAACAAATAGAGGTTAAAGTTCTAGTGCTGACTTCTAAGGCACGCCATGACTATGCTCCATCATACTTGGCTGAACAGCTGAAGGAACTGCTAAATCATGTTAGCCTCTTAATCCCCTGAGTTCGTCTTCGGAAGATGGACTAGCTGCACCATTTCTGCCCGAAGTCCATTTCCGACCAAAGGGCTTATGTTCCGATGGTCCGATACTGTGGAGCCAACTTCAATAATTCTTACTACTCTTTTTTGCAGAGAGTTTAGAATTGTTTGCTAGATGTCCTGAATAGCTGATTTCATACTTTCGTCACTTTCTCGACGGCCTTCCTGTCTCGGCTATCGGCTCTCACTTTTACTTTCCTGTGTGAGAGTGTTTTGACTGCAGCAGGGCTGCGGAACCCAACTTAAACTTAAAGGCGGTTAGAAACTGCTCTCTGGCGTAACATCTAGTTAGCCTTTTTAGCTTTTGGGACTTGCAGATGGAACACATTAGACTCAACTAATTTACAACACTCTTCAATGTAGTCACTGGCCAGTAGTACAACAAGCATAATCTCATGCTTTGGTGAGCCGTATAAAGTAAACATAATTACAAATTCAGGCACATGGATAATATGAATGGCATGTTGGAAACATGAAGCGACAAATGCATTGGTCAAAAAAGAAATCATAAGCGCTATAAGAAATACAGTTTACGAAGATACGAAGCTAAAGCCTCGTAAGGTTGCTTAGGGTATACAACGACCTACTTAGAAATGAAGACATGGGTAAAGTGTCTCTGCTTGTTTTGCTCGATCTTTCGGCAGCTTTTGACACCATCGATCACAAAGTTCTTCCAGAGCAACTCTCATCTCGCCTGGGCATAACTGGCACTGCTCTGCAGTGGTTCAGGTCCTATCTCAGTGGGAGACTCCAGAGTATTGACGTGAATGGACAAAGATCATCTGAGGTACCTCTGAAATATGGCGTACATCAGGGCTCCGTGCTAGGTCCGGTTCTTTTTCACGGTTTATACTCTGCCTCTTGCTGAAGTGATTGCCAAGCACAATCTAGGCTTTCACTGCTATGCTGATGACACTCAGTTGTACCTTTGCTTTGATCCCTCCCAGCCTTCGAGCACCTCAAATTCTCTAAACTCACTTGCTGCATGCATTGATGACATCCGCACATGGATGGCAGCAAATTTTCTAAAACTAATCGTTGACAAAACTAACTTACTAGTTATGGGCAAACCCAGTGTGATTCAGAGATTAGAAAGGCTGACTCTCAAAATTGGCTCTGCCAGCATATCTCCTGTCGAATCAGCTCGAAATCTAGGTGGCATATTCCAAAGCGACCTCTTGTTACACGACCATATGCGCCATCATATCATCAGAGTCACAGTCAAATCCGCCTATTTTCAGCTTCATAACATTGCTAAAATTCGGGCTTGTTTAGATAAGGATACCACGTCTAAGTTGGTCCATGCATTCGTGACATCTCGTCTCGACTTCTGCATTTCACTTCTTACTGGCCTACCAGCATGTGCGATTAAACGATTGCAGCTGGCGCAAAACTCTGCAGCTAGGCTTGTCTATCGTGAGCTTCGCAGTTGCCACATTA
The DNA here is from genome assembly GCA_009760855.2 of Cristatella mucedo. Classification (NCBI taxonomy): domain Eukaryota; kingdom Metazoa; phylum Bryozoa; class Phylactolaemata; family Cristatellidae; genus Cristatella; species Cristatella mucedo. The sequence goes on from WPIO01000069.1 coordinate 1,635,638, forward strand.
CTCCACTTCTCACCGATCTGCACTGGCTACCAGTAAAGCAACGGATTGACTTCAAGGTTTTCTCGCTCACTTTTAGGTCCCTTCATTCTATGGCTCCAGCCTATTTCTCCGACATACTCCCCCATCAGGCCAAACATCGTACAACCTGCTTTTCGGAATCCAACAGTCTAGAAATACCTCGTACAAACCTTAAATCCTTTGGAGACCGTGCATTTAGTTCCTATGCTCCCAAAGCCTGGAACTCCCTCCCGACCTGCGTCCGTACATCCCCTGACCTGACCACATTCAAAAGGAACTTAAAAACACCTATTTAGGACAGCGTTTAGTGAGTCCCTGTGATTCGTCCTTACGTGCTTATGGGTGCTGACACTGTGCCTGCTGCCACTAACCACATTTGCATGCTGACCCTGTGCATGTCACCCCTAACCATGTTATTCATTTTGTTTGTTTTTCAAGCATGATTTTACTTACCATTCAATTGCATTTCCCTTTGCTGCAAATGTAAAGCGCCTAGAAAGACATTAAGTTCTCTGAGGGCACTTTATGAAGTACATTATTTTTACATAAAAACACCCTACGAAAGCAAGGAGTTCGGATTCGCAGGGCTGAGGCCTGTGAAATAAGTAAACTTGAGAAATTCAGGGGACCTCTGGATTAGTTCGGTGCTTCACAGCCTGCTACTTATGGGAGGAGAGGTGATTTGTGATTGTTTCGTTGCTGGCTATGCACCTCTCGGAAGTACATATAAAGTGTGGAGTTTTCAAAGACACGGCTAGTGCAAGTGCTGGGAATCTTAAAAATGTGATTGATCTTTGCTTGACTTTGCACCCGTATAAACTGTTTCATCCATCAAAATCTCATTTATTTACACTCTAATTTTTGCCAAAATACGAATCTTGATTTAGGCTGACTTGACGTCGCTGTACACGATTTAATTAAGAGGCACGTTATTTTGGCATGACCAGCCAAAAAGGGCTTCAAGAGTATTTTCATTGTTTTTTATTAATATTAGCTGCTGCTATAGTATGCTCGCAATACGTCTTCGGGTTAATCAAATTGTTCCTGTACTGATAGGTCATCCTGACCAACAACCTTGTCGGCAAGAATTTTTTAAAACATGCAATTCAAAAACCTTTTCCGAGCCTTCTTTTTCTTGTTCATACTTCTGCATCACTGGCTCGAGTCCATAAAGCAGCTCCCATAATTAAAAAAGGTTAAAGGAAATAAGATTCCCGGTACAGACCCTGGTCGGCTACTGGCGCTATCAGTAATCATTTAATGAATCAGTAATTTAAATTCTTATTGGTAGGCGTGGAGACATATGTGCTGCCTAATTTAAAATTGTTCGTTGTATTATAAGGCAGTACTTCACTTTCTTTTGAAAAACTTTTGATTCGATAAGCTTTAATGATCATAGCGGTGGGTAAAGCTTAAAAACAAATAGGCCATAGTTATGATTTCCCATTTTGTGCAATATATTACCTATCTCTATTTGAGATGTGAAGGGCACCTAATGTTGTATCTTGCCTGTTGCGAACAAGGTCAAGCCTTGTGATTGAGAAAAAAGAAGGGAAAGATATTTCCCTCGTAGAGCTTTATAGAAATCTGAAACTTGAAGTTGAAATTTACACACTAAATAAAATCAGCTGTCTTCGTGGACGATAAGCACGACTGTGATTTTACATGTGGTGATTTGGTATTAAATAGCCAATATAGCGCTCTAACAGTATAGCTTGCACTAGCCTAATACGAGAGCTTTGCCATAACTACAATATCTTTGAAAAAGCTAACGCGGCCGTAATTGTTAAATAGACTTATTGCTAATTTGAAAACTGACTGAGCACTTGGCTTGCTGAAAGTTCTATAAGCTCGCCGTCTTAGATGACGACTAGCTGATGCCCAGCAACCATTGCTTTTCTTAGCTCGACTTAACGACCTTCGTATCTCAGTTGCAAGTAAAAAAGGTAATGCATTGAGGTGGTGCCCAAAGTTATTGCCCATGAGAACTTAATCTCTAATCAGGAGCTTTACATATGCCTCGGCACTCGAGCCCACGACCTCAGCCACTGGATGGAGTTACTCAGGCTAACAATTGCAATCAATATGAAAGGGAATAAACTTCCTTAGTACCTCGGACTCAGTACACTTTACTCCAGCGCTTTGGCGTTTATTCGGCTTCGACCATAGATTACAGCAAGAATGACTCATAGCCTTCGCTATGAATAGTAAATATCGGTCGTAAACCAACCGATCTATCAGGCCGGCGTACCCGGTACTTTATAGTCCTCATAGTCTCATATCCAGTTTCTTTTTGCACCTTCTATTTTGGCTCGCTCATACACGTCCACCCAATAGGATCGATTCTTATTAGCTATCGTTAATTTTGAATACAGTTTTGGTGTCCGTTAGTGTGCTTTTGCTTTTTTTACTCAGCCAGGTTGCTCGGCCAAAGCTGATAGCAATGGAACAACAAAGCTACCACGTCCCGAGTAAAATTCGACAGCAGTCAAGAAGTCGTGAGGATTCAACGATCGAAATTGAGAGTGACCGTGCTCTATCTGCAGCGGCCTACTACTTGTGCACACCAGTCAAATGCCCTGATACGATCGGCTTATCGGTCGCCACCATCATCTCCGATCCTGCTGTCGTTCACAGATTATCGTAACTGTTTGCAATGTCTCACTATGCTGCACCTAGTCCAATCAGCATTCTGCTATTCACTGCTGTAGGGTGCCACGATGAGTTCAAACGGTAATGGCTTAGTTAGTTAATCCCGATAAACTGTAACCGGAATTGCTAAAAACTATCCATACTAACTTTTAAAAGGCAATAGCAACGAGTCTTAACACCTGCATACGAGAGATTAAACTCGTGTAAACATGCATCTTTGGAAAATGTGTTACTAAAAGATTTTAGGCTGCTTCATGACGGTTTAGGTGTAATAATTTCACGTAATCAATCCAGGTTTTTTGTAATGAGCGACTGTGATTGGCTCCAGCCTCCAGTTTAAATTAGAAAAAAAATACTATCAATGGGGATTAGGTAAAGCTCTCTAAATTAAAACAATCCTCAGATTGTTGGTTTGGAAAACGAAGTCAATTTTCAATTGTAAAAACCATACCCAACCAAGCTGACAACCAACATCACTCAGTCAACATGCCTTATAGTTAGGCATTACTGCAGCTTTTAAGAGTTACCAATCCAGTTCAGAGCATAGATCTATCAGTCAAAGTTGACTTCTGATTTAGCACAACAGGATTTCACTTTAAAATGTTCTTCTTTGTGGAAAATTTTCTTTGTAACCTGAGAATTTTCTTTTTTACGTGTCGAGTAGTCCTTATTTTGTTTGGAATTTCTGCAACAGTTCGTGTACTTAATGTTTTTAATCGTAGATCGACGTTTTCTAATTATTCATTTAATCTTTGCATGCATTCGTATCACATTTTTCTTAATACAAAGAAATAGACAGTTTCAAGCATTGCTTATGCTCCCCAGCCGGGACATAGCCTGATTTTATAACCGATTTCTGACTTAAATTGCACTGCTGAGAATTAAAGCCGTGCAGCTGCTAAGTAACCTTTGAGTACCGAATTTCACGTCGGATACAGTGCTGGCTGGAACAGCTGCTTAAGTACCAAATTAAGTAAATAAATAAAATTAATAAATCATAGCTAATTACACAGCCTCTTTTCGTATAGTGACAGAAGAGCCTTTAAGGCTATCACTAATGCTTGCTGGGGCGATGAAGGGTTGCCCACAGCTGGAATCCAACCCATGACCTCGGGACCGATGTTATGAAAGCAACCACCTTACCTAGTGTGCCATCACGGCTCACATGACACAACCCGAATACGTTTGTAATTATTCGAGGAGGTAGCTACTCTACTGCCTAAAAACGAACGGTTAAGACTTCACGTAAGAAAAATAAAAAAGCAAGGTTTTTGAAGTTTTTGCTTTGAGTGTTCTCCGGATTTTTCAAAAGTGACTTTGTTTACGCATCCACCACAATTGTATGGTATCACGAATGCTATGCCACCACTTCACTACTCAGTCAATAGTCTAGTAGAAATTAACCCTAATATGTATCACTAGAAGTAAGGTAATCGCCTTTCTCACCATGTTTGTTATTCCTAACAACTCATCGATTAGCAAAATTTTGCTAAGCAGTTGAGAGTGTACGGTTTTCGTAACGGACATCATGCCAAGCGTTATTTACGCAATCATTTTTCATACTGAGCCTGCTATCAGTTTCGAAAGACCGAATTGCATAAGAGTTGTGATAAAATTCCAATTCAAGAATCGAAAGACACATAAGTAAGCTCAATATGATGAATCTAACTAGGCTTGTTTCAGCTCTAGACCTCTTGTGGGACACTGCTGAATATGGTTCCCATAAATGAACGTATTTTTAAAAGTTCTTTATTTCTCTCAAATGTCAAACCGCACCACTAAATAATGTGTGGTATTTTATTTAGGCTGGCTATTTTTTATTTAAATAACAAGGAAGGTTCAAGCTGTAATACGCTGACCACTTAAGTTTCCTTGTCTAAAACCGGCTGCTTAAATGAAAGCTAGATAAATCCTAGCTGATTAGACAGCCTCTTTTTGTATAGCGACAGAAGACCCTTTACGGCTATCACCACCGCTTGCAGGGGCGATAAGGAATCGCCCACCGCAGGAATCGATCCCACTACCTCGGGGCCGAGGTCGTGAAAGCAACCGCCTTACGTAGTTTGCCAACACGGCTCAAACATGCATGATGCAGATTAAGGTAGAAACAGGGTCATTTCCAAATTTTAGATGTGGCAGCTGCAAGCATTTGAATAAAGAACCGTTCTTTTGATCAAGGTTAGATAATGTCATCGGTATTACAGTTTAGAGAAAAGTGTTTTATGTTAAATGAACACAAATTGCAAGGAATTGAGCGATCATCGGCAACTGGCTGCAAACTGGGCACCTAAAAATAGACCTTGGAGAGAGTAGCCAATGTCTACCTGACGACTAGTTGTACTTGCTTGAGAAATATCACCGTACAACAGCTATTAGGGTTCATTCGTGACCTGCTGAGAGCACTTAAGAGCTCTACAGAATCATAGTTTTGCCGCATGACACATACTTATTCAATGTAATTACGCATTTTCAGCAGAACTTATGCCATGATACAGTAATCATATGTTGAATTCTCTTCCAGGATCTTGAATATACCAAGTATACAATTAATTTCTCATGGTTTCTTAAACAAACCTTATTCATTCTTTATTTATATTTTGACGAACAAGGTTGCTCTTTAGTATTATTGACATGATTGCATTCGACAAGCTTGAGCTTAAACAGCCACTCAAGACACTGAGTTAGCATCTGCACGGGTTTTTATTACGCGTATGAACCTAGCTTCTCAGCATTACCACCTAAGTCAAAATAGATCCTAAAGTTTGGTTGTGTCAGCGGCTGGGGATCATAAGAAATACTTGAAACTGACTCTTTATTTGCATTGAGAAGAAACTATAAGAATGCATGCAAGGACTAATTGAATATATCGCACACGTTGATCAATGAATAAAGGTATTGAAACACGATCAGAAAGTCGGTCCAAGGTTAAGAACATTGAAACACGACCTGTTGCAGAAATCCCAAACAAACTAAGTAATACTCAAAACATTAAAAAGAACCATTTCTTAGCTTAAAAACAAAATGTACTGCAACGGAGAATATATTTTGGTGCGAAATTCAAGAGTGTTTGGCGAGAAGTCAACTTTGCCGAAACTTTCCTCAGATAGATTGGCAACCAGTCAATGCTGCAGTACTGCTTAGCTAACAGACACGTCGACTGAGTGCTGTTGGTTGCCATCTTGGTAGGGCCTCGTTCTTATGTTTTTAAACAAAGGCCGTTTTCCAAACCAGCTATAGCTTGATCGTTTCTCTTGGACGTGCTATAACTAATCCATATTTCTGGTCAATGTCTTAATGTAAATTGGGGGCCCTAGCCAATCGAAGTCCTTCCTAACAAAAGCCTGGATTTATTAAGTGAAACTCTTACTCTTAAAACGTTTTACAGCAGCCTAAAAATTTCTGCACAGCATTTCCCAGTAGGTGTATACCTATGCGAGTTAAATCTCTCAATGAAAACAATTAAGACATGTCTTAAGCTAGAGGGTGTTGTGGAAGACTCATTGCTATTGCTGGTTAAACCTTGGTAGTCATAACTTTTAGCAACTCCTGTGACAGTTTATCGGGATTGACTAACTAAGCCATTTCCATTTGTGCTCATCAGGGCAGCATACAGCAGGATACTGCAGAACTCTAGCTGGACTTGGCTCAGCACGCTGAGATATAGCAAACAGTTCTAATGTTCTGGCCACTTGAGCTGCATCGATGAAGATGTTGGCGGCCGATAGGTTGGTTAGGCTGATTATATCAAGGTGTTCATCTGGTCTTAAATGTTGGCCACAGCAGCCAGAGCACTGGTCATCTCCATGTCGATCGTTGAATACTCACACCTGCTTGACTGGACCTTTGATTTTCAGCTAACAGCTGATTTCCTGACAATGCATTCAGTGAGCCGGGCTGACTGCTGCTGACTGGGCTGGCTGCTGAAAATTGCAGACTGTGCTAGGACTGCCGTATGTCATCCGTGCAGCAGGACACAACTATGTCCGGTGACGTTGTTAAGCTGATGTCTGCTGCTGCAAAGGAGGCTGTGTTTGCTGCAGCTGCACCTGCCGTGCAGTAGTCTGCCGTTGTGTATGTCATCCACTGCTGCTGCTGCTGCCATCGGTATGCACTGAATGCCCCTGCCCAGACAGGTTCTCGGCCGCCAGAGCAGCCTCGATCAACGAAGTTGCTGTAGCCGCGCTGCCGTATGTGCAAGCTGCCAGGCGCTCGAGGTTCTGCTGCTGCCGCCGGGACTATTGCATCAGCCACGGCCCACTATGGCCATTTTCCACCGGAGGTCTGCTATCACGCAAGCGCTCTTTGACAGTTCGATATAGCTCGTGCTTGCGAGCACATTTGAACTTGAGACAGTGGCATTCGCCAGAGCCTGGTATGCCAATTTCGAGCATGAAGTGTCCCTCGTCAGAGAAGCCGAACCGGGTGATGAAGCAGAGCGGCCACTCGGTCACATGTTTTTTGCTGAGGCCAGCACCTTTCATATGCCTGAGCGATAACCGGTCTGCTGTAACCTGCAGGTAGCCCCTGCACATAGGGACGTTGCCATCGTCCAGCTGCTGCACATAGAACGAGCTGCTGCCAATGCCACTGTCGTTGCTGTCGCTGCTGCCCCTGCTGTTGTCTCTGTCGCTCGAGGTCCGATCGCTGCAGGTAAGTTCATCAGCCACTTCGGCGTGAAAGCTAGCGATGCACCCCATGACCTTTGAAAGAAGCAGACACAGCAGGTCACATGAGACCGTGGTGAGCAAGATTGAAACTCTCGGATCGAAGGCCAGCCAGAGACTAGGCACAGCAAATATTTGGACTTAATAGAAACCTAACATGATAACATAAAACATAGTCAAGCAAGAGCACACAGTTGGCATTCAATCCCTTGAAACCTGTTTAAGATGCAGCTGTTTGATGGGCAGCTGTCGGAGTGCAAGCACGTCGGAATTGGGCCCCTCAGTGGATGCAAAGCACCTCTCTGTGGGAAGGCTAGTGCTAAGGGCAAGCAACTGAGGAACAGGGCAGAGAGAGCAAAAGGAGCAACAGCAACTCTGCAGCAGCAGCAGCAACTGCAGAATTGACAGCGGTCAGAGGAGCAACAGTAAGTAGCTGGAATTTGAGCACCAGCAGCATAAACAGCAACAGCATTGCAATGTAATAGATCTCCATCCGTAATTCCATAAAGCTGCAATGACAATGTGTGACTTAAGCATAGTAAACTCACCAAAGCTTAAGCAGCATTCAATAGGCAACATTATACATTTCATGCAACACAGACAAAGTGTGAAACCGAGCAGAGTCAAGAGAGTAGTAGTGATAGCGAGTAACATTGAAGTAGCACCTCAGAATGGCTGGAAAAGATGTGCCATAGTCGGCAACTGGTGAGTAGATGTCACTGTAAAATTGTGGAAATGATTTACACCGTCTTGGATCTGCTGAGCAAAGGCTTCTCTAGCCAACGGTTTATAAGCTGAAAAACAGCACAGCAAATGTATTGCCCTTGCAGGACCTGAAGGCACAAAGAGGTCGAAACGTGTGCAGCAGTTCAGCTAAGGATGGAGGAGCCAAACCACAGCCAGCCTAGTGGGTCAGCATACTATTAAGAATAATAATACATTGGATGTAGTGCCCCCAAAGAACTCAATCTCCTTATAGGCACTTTACATTTCCTGCGAAAGAAGCGAAATCGTAAGAACTTTAATCTATGTCTTTGATTAACCACAGCCATCCCAGCTCTTTATTCAATTGAGATATTTGGTTAAACGTTTATGACTTTCAAATTAGCCTCTCAAAATTTTCGAAGAAAGCTGCCCTGGACTAAGAGCTTTACTTTGGTAGGCAAGCTAAAGGTAATTACACTAATCTATCCAAGAAAAAACTAGAGAGTTGGTTAAATTTTGGCAGCCACTATACAATAGTACACTTGACATTGCACCCTCAGAAAACTGGATCTCTTTCTAGGCACTTAACAATTGCTGCAAAAGAAGCACGATCAAATGGCTAGTGGTTGAATCCTCGATGGACAAAAAGAACTCAAAATCGGCTCTGCTGGCATACCTCCTGTTGAATCTGCATGAAATCCATGTGTCATGCTCCAAAGTGATCTTTCAGTAGGCAACAATATCAGCTCCACATTGGAGTCAGCCTACTTACAGCTACATAACAATGCTACGCTTCAAGCTTATTTAGATAGGGATACCTCAAGTAAGTTGACCCATGCGTTGGCGTGCTCTGGCCTTGACTTCTGTAACTCACTGCTTGCAGGCCTACCGCAATGCTCAATCAGGCACGTATCGCTCTTGCAAGACTCGGCAGCTAGGCTTGTCTGCCGTCAGCTTCGCAGTTACAACATCACACCACTTCTCGCCAACCTGCACTGGCTACCAGTCAAGCGGCAGATCGACTTAAAGGTTTTATTTCACACTTGTAGGTGCCATTGTTCTTTGGCACCAACCTACCTATAAGATCTACTCCCCCACCAGGCTAAGCATCCTACCGCCTACTTTTCGGAAACAAACTGTTTACCTATACCTCATACAAACCTCAAATCCTTTGGAGACCATGCATTTAGTTGGTATGCTCCCACAGCCTGTAACTCATTCCCGACTTGCTACACAACACCCCCTGACTTGAACACACTTAAAACGAACTTTAAAACACACATATTTAGGACAGCAGTTACTGTGTTCCTGTGATTCGTTCTTAATGTGCTTGTGAGTGCTGACACTGGGCATGCTGCAACAAACCACATTTGCATACTGACCCTGTGCATCTCACCTCTAAACATGTCATTGATGTTGTTTACCAAGCATGATACCAGTCACCATTCAATCGTTTTTCCCTTCCAGCAAATCTAAAGCGCCTAGAAAGAGATATAGTGCTTTGACGATGCTTTATCGAGTGTATTATTATTATTACAAGCATTCTTTCAATTACCAGTATTATTATGCTTTTGATGCACACTAATAGGTTTATTTCTTCTCTAAGTAATGAAATCCAGCTCTAGCATATCTCTTAAAGATACTTTAGAAGAGGTTTGGAATCGACTTCCGACTCTTGTCGTTTAGTTATTTCTTCTCTAAGTAATGAAATCCAGCTCTAGCATATCTCTTAAAGATACTTTAGAAGAGGTTTGGAATCGACTTCCGACTCTTGTCGTTTAGTTAAGCCTGCATTTAACAACAAATCAGTCGCTCACCTTTCATTTCATTCGTAAGCTTATACTGACCGACACAGCCTGCTACTTATATCCTGCAGGCGTCTCGTGCATCATCACTAGACGAAATTTAAAAAGAAGCAATTCGCTCTCAGCATTACCTCAGACCTCGTCGATTGACCTTGATTTGCTCAGACAAGCACCTGAGCACTTTTACACTGAGCACTTTGTACCAAACCAAACAACGAATTTCCCATCCAGCGTTTTTAAAACAAATAAGAAGTAATTGAGTTCTCAAATTTTGCAATCAATTCTCACTATTCTTACTATTAATGCTGTGTCTAGTAATATACTTAATTTTTCCGATGTATCCAAGCTATGCCTGCTGCCTGCAGATGTTACCACTAACCATTTGGTAATGCTTTGTATGTGACTTATTTAAAGTGCCTAGAAAGAGATTCAGTTCTCTGAGGGTTCTGTACAAATAATATTATAACCTTCAATAAACTCTTCAGGCTGTAAATAAGACCTACACGTAAGTATACATTTTAGTGTATACAGTAGACTCTACCCACAATGCATGCCTCATCAAGGTACACTTCGGTAATAAGAGCACTTGTTTCAAGCAGGATTGTATGCAAAAGTCTATAGGGATTGGCTATCATCCTGCTGGCTTCAAACAGGAACAAGTGTAGCTATTGCATGCTTCAGGAATCTACTATCGGCATCTCACTACTTTCTAACTTTTGTACTGCAATGTGCTAGCATATAGTAGTCAAGCAAGCAGTGCAATGAACCGTAAAAGCTTGGATAGATAAGGCGTTGAGTTTTTTAACTGGAAGTCAATCCATGCCTACTATAATTGACACTCTCCCGACATAGGCTAACCTCTTCAGCCTCCTGTGAGCAGGTTTTTATCGATCATCTGCCGAACTGGTTCTGCAACGATCACAATCACAGGCTCGTCAGTGCTAGACCAGCTATCGTGTTTTCAAAATGTTTTGACCTGAAATGGACTGTCGGATGCTATACGAAATCTGGAAAGATTTTCCTCGAGCAGGGAACTTCCTATAACTTCCCAATTTTATGCAACTGTGCTCTCCATTTCTTCTTTGCAAGCCTCCTTCTCTCCCCACTAAGTCTATATCTCCCTCCCACTCTCTTTCTCCCTCATGCCACTCTCCCTCCTTCCTCTTCAATTCCCTTTCTACCACTGCTCTCTCCCTCTCCTGTCTCACTCTTTTAATCCGTCTCTATATTTTCCGGGAAAGTAGAGGCATTTAAAGAGTTTAGAAAGCGTAAAAGCGTCTCGCACTAAGCAACTCAGGCACCATAGCGATGGCTCCAGAATCAGAGGAAACACCGGCAGCTAAGCAGTCATGCATAGCACTGTCATACTGGGCTAGCAGTCGACGCCTGTCACGTGTCAATTACCAGCTCGGAAGAACATCATTGCTGGTACACAAATGCTACTAAAATGGAAGCAGTAGCTCCTATGCACAGTGGGAGGTGATAATGTTTTGAGAATCCCCAGGCAAGCGCTCCACAAACGTTGACTTCCGGCGAGAACAGGCACTGTGACTGCTGGACTACCGCCTGGCAGGAGCCGGCAGTCGCAACGCAGCCACCTAACGCAACGCGTTGCACGCTGAGTGCAAAACACACCGTGCTGACGCAAAAAGCCGCCTGATATCAAAATTCACCAATAACGTGCAGCGCCGGGGCGGGTCGGAGGGAGCGGCGGCACGCGACGCGTGCTGCTAATGACGCACGCCGCCGCACTGCCCTGGCTCTCTCGGGGATCTTTTGGCAGTGCCGACTTAGCCAGCGTAGCGCCGGCCAGTCCAAGAGCCACACCCCAACTGCAATACTCACTGCACTACCGCCGCTAGGCACCTAGGCACTAACGCCGCTCTGCGCCTAAGGCACACTGCAGTAGCTCGAAGCCTAAGGCGCCCTAACGCCGCTCGGCGCCTACGGCTCGCTACAGCCGCTCGGCGCCTACGGCTCACTACAGCCGCTCGGCGCCTACGGTATACTACCACGGGTCGGTGCCGTCTCTCTGTGCCTACGAAGCTCTCTAGCGCCTAGAAAGAGATTAAGTTCTCTGAGGGCGCTTTATCAAGTGCAATATTATTATTATTATTATTATTAGCTGCTGAGCGCCTACTAACTACCGTGCCGTAACTAACGTGCCGTCGCTCTGCGCCAGCTGTGCACTGCCGCCGCTCGAAGCTTCCGGCACATTCACCAGTTCGGCACCAGTGGCACACTACCGCCGCTCGGCGCCTACGGAACACTACGGCGCTCGGGGCCTACGGCGCACTACGGCTGCTCCAAGCCTACGCACTTCTGCCGCTCAGTGCCTATGGCCGCACTGCCGGCGCCTATGGCACACACTACCGGAGCTCAGAGCTCCCGCCGGCCGCACCTACGTGGCAATACCATCGGTCTGAGCCTACGGCACACCACCGGCGACTATGGTGCACTACCTCTGATCGGCGTCTACGGATCCTATGGTACACTACTGCTGCTCGGCGCCTACGGCACATAACAGCAGCTCCAAGCCTATGGCGAACTACCGCAGCTCTGCGGCTACGGCCCCCAACGCCCCTCCTTGCCTTCGGCACACTGCCACAGCTCGGCGCCCAAGGCACACTGCTGCCGCCCCCCACACACGGCACGCTATGGCCGCTGAGCCTGCGGCACACTACCACAGCTCCGAAGCTACGGCTCACTACCGACGCTCAGTGCCTGCGGTGCACTGTCGCTGCGCCAGGCCTTCTGTGCACTGCAGTTGCTAGGCGCCTATGCACTACCACTGCTGCGGGCCTTCGGCTCACTACCACGGCTCCACGCCAACGGCACCTTACCACCGCTAGGCGCCTACGGTGCACTACCGCCGCTCGGAGCCTATGGCGAACTACCGCCGCGTTCACCGCCGTCGCTCCGCTCTACGGAGCGCTACGGCCGCTCCGTGCCTACGTGATGGCACACTAGGTAAAGCAGTTGCTTTCACGATCTCGATGCCGAGGTCGTGGGTTCGATTCCTGTGGTGGGCGATGCTTTATCGCCACTGCAAGCGGTGGTGAGCGCCGTGAAGGCTCTTCTGTCGCTATGCAAAAAGAGGCTGTAAAATCAGCTAGGATTTATTTATATTATTTATTACTACCGCCGCTCTGAGCCTACGGCGAACTACAGCCGCTCGGTGCCAACGTGCACTACCACCAATCTAGATATAATCTATGGTCAAAGCTGGATAAACACCGATGCGCTGGAGTAAAACCGTAAACATTACAAAGGAGTAAAGGAATGCAGCTTATTCAGTTGTAATTAAGTCTAATGTATTCGGTAAGTTTCTTCTCTTTCAAATTAAGAGCAATCGTTAGCATGAGTAACTCCATCCACTAAATGTCGCTGATCATCACCCTGATGAAGACCCAGGCAAGTTGCAATTCCTCTTTATTTCTGTCTCTTTAACTCCCACTATCTTTCCCATTTTCTCAGCCGTTTTTGTCTGCCTGTTTATCGCTCTACTCCCCTCTCTCTCTCTCTCTCTCTCTCTCTCTCTCTCTCTCTCTCTCTCTCTCTCTCTCTCCCCCAGTCAGTCTATTTCTCTCTCACTCTCTTTCTCCCTCACGCCACTCTCTCTCTCTCTCTCTCTCTCTCTCTCTCTCTCTCTCTCTCTCTCTCTCTCTCTCTCTACCTCTTCTACTCACTTTCTAGCACTGCTCTCTCCCTCTCCTGTCTCACTCTCTTACTCCGTCTTTATCTCGCCTGGAAAAGTAGAGGCATTTAAAGAGTTTAGAAAGTATGAAAGCGTCTCGCGCAAAGCAACTCGGGTACCGTAGAGATTGCCCGGGTATCAGAGGAAACACCGGCGACTAAGCAAAGTCAAGCATAGCAATATCATTCTGGGCTAGCAGTCGACGCCAGTCGCGTGTCAATTACCAGCTCGGAACAGCTGCATTGCTGGAACACAAATGCTACTAAAATGGAAGCAGTAGCTTAAGTGCACACTGGGAGCTGAAAATCTTTCAAGCGACCGAAGGCATAGCGCTCGTCACACGTTCGACTCCTGTGAAGAAGAGCTCTGTGACTACGCGACCAACTCAGCGAGCGAGCCCGCAGTCGCAGCGAAGCCACGTACCCCGATGCGTTTCAGGCCGAGTGCAAAACGAGTGACGCCGACACTGAAAGCTGCCTGCTAATACCTAAATTTGCCGATAGTTGTAGTGCCGGGGCGGGTCAGGCGGAGCGGCTGTGCGCGACCCGCGGCAGCGGATGTCCAGTCTCCTCGCTGCCCCTCTCTGGTATCGGGATCTTTTGGCAGTGACGCGTTCGCCCGGGTAGCGCCGGCCAGTACCGGAGCCACACCCCCACTCAGTCCAGCCTTACGGAGCAGACCTTCTCGGGACACGCCCTCGTCCGGCCCGTCAACCTAGCCATAACTCTCGTAGAGGAGCGATGCTTAGATGACATAAAACATAATTACCGTGAATTTGCATTGCACTCCCAGCGAGCTGAATATCTTAATATACACTTACATAAGCTCAGCAATAGGCAGCCAGTCGACGACGTGCATTTGTAATCTGCTAGCAGTCACAGTAAGGTCTTGTATGTCTGCAAACACGTTTGCTCCCTTACAGGTGTGCTATTGATATTACTCATTAAAATGGTTCGTAATTTTATTGATATTTATTTTGATATTTATAATAGTAATATTTTATTGATATTACTCTTTAAAACGATTCGTAAAGAGCGAGAGCTCCTGGCCTCCACACCCCAGTGGTCCCGAGATTCAGTTGCCTTTCAGCTCGGTGCCTCAGCAGTCCTCAACAATAGCCGATGCTATAAGTTGATGTAATTTAATTTTCATAGTAATTTTCGGATCTCTTTCGAAAAGCTAACGCTGGAGATTACGGTCTCCCTGTGCCTCCCCTTATGCACATGCACCACTCGTCGTTTTCTTACAGCAGGCATTAAAACCCAGTCCTATCGAAAACAGCATTCACAGATGGCGATCTGTAACCCCAGCGGAGATTGCTCGTCGCGCACCTCTCCCGGTTTCATACCAGTGGACTGTGCGATGCAGTGCTGCAGTGTGGTTAAAAACATAAGCAGTCACAACCTCAGCTCTGATAGGGACATTTTATTGTAGGCCTGTTAGAAGTGGTTATGTGCCGGCACAAGTGCTTAATGCTGTGCGTAGCTAACCGACGGAATTAACAGAGCGAACTCACGAAGCCCGAATATAATAAGCTACAATGTGTGCATGTCCCTAGCGATGGTCCTTACCCGAAAGCTGACCACTACAGCACCCAAAGAGAGGCATAACTAGCTGAGTAGCCGGCAGAACACATCTGAACAGTCTAAGTTGCACTTAGCCGTTAGCCGACGTAGGTTCGACTCTCGAAGACCAATCTGGCATCGACTATGGAAACTGCAGCCCCGAGCTCTGCCAGTTGTCGAGTTATATTCTCTCTCCTCTAAACAACTGACCATGCTCATAGCTGCTATCTCAGCTTAAGCACGTTATTTGGTGCCCATCCTGACAGCATCGTCTGCACCATGCTATATTCTAACTTAAGTCGGGTGGACCAGGAGCCGGGTCTGTACTAGGTTCCCTACTCGAACTCGCTTAGGCAATGACTAGCATCTCGGCTAACCTGAGAGCTGCCCCGGTGCAGATCTGCAAAGTTAGACACTGAGAATCTGTGATAATGAAGCAAAGAACGTTGAATGACTTCCAACCGAATGACTAAAGAAAGGCTGGCAGCACAACGTGTATGTATGACGTACTATATATGCATGCAAGTAACTACAGTAGGGATTCCGACACACTGCAAACCAAAGAGGGTACAACGAGATATTAGCAGGAGAGTGCCAGAGGAAGGGAGAGAGATCAAGAATAGCACGTCGAGATCATGGCAACAAATAAATGCGCAGCTGACAATCTCAAGTAGCTGCATTCTAGTCTCCAGGCCGATGATGCAATCAAATTCCTCATCTGCAATACTGCTGACGTGTGAGCCGTGATGGCACACTGGGTAAGCCGGTTGCACTTAAAGTCCTCGGCCCGAGATCATGGGTTCAAATCCTTGGCAGCCTTTATTGCCACCGCCAGCAGTTTTGATAGCCGTCAAGCTTCTTCCTTGGCTATGCAAATAGGCTGCTAAATCAGCTAGTATTTATTGTTTATTTACTTTAGTGTAATGCCCACTTCTGGTAAGGACTATGGTCTTTCTCCAACCTGACTCCTTATATATACAAGTTGAGCAGGTGTGCCAGTGTAATTGATTTGTGAATACCAATTATATCGATAAGCACAACCTAGGCTTTCACGTCTACACAGATGACACGTAGTTGTACCTTTGCTTTGTGCCCTCCCAGCTCTCCAGCACATCGAATCCTTAATTTCCTTGCTGCATGTATCAATGACATCCCCACATGGATGGTACCAAATTTTCTCAAACTGAATGATGATAAACCAACTTACTAGCTATGAGCAAACCAAGTGAGAATCAGAAATTGAAAAGGCTAACACTCTAAATCGACTTTGCCAGCATAATCCCGTTGAATCTGCAGTATATCTATGTGTCACGTTCCCAAGTGACTTTTATTTCGACGACCACATCAGCTCCACAATAAAGTGTGCCTACTTTCAGAAACATAGGATTGCTAAAACCCGGCTTGTTTAGACAAGGATGCCACATCTATGTTGGTCCATGCATTTGTGACATTCAGTTTTGACTTCTGAAACTCACTGCTTTTTACTGGTCTACCGGCATGTGCAATCAAACGATTGCAGCTATTGCAAAACTCTGCTGCTAGGCTTGTCTGTCATGAGTGGTCCAGTTGATGCATAACTGTACTTCTTACCAATGTGAACCAGCTACCAGTCAAGCAATGCATCGACTTCAAGGTTGTGCCTCTAACTTTTAGATCTGTTCATTCTTTGGCTCCAGCCTACCTATCAGATCTACTGCCCGTACTGGCAAAGCATCCTACAATCAACTATTTGGATTATAACGGTTTACCTCTACCTCATACACGCCTCAAATCCTTTAGAGACCGTGCCTTTAGTATACTCTAAAATACTGAAACTCACTCCTGACTCTCCTTACGACGTCTCCTGACTGGACCAGATTGAAAAAGGCACTACAAATGCTCTTACTAAGCACGGCATTAAGTGGGTTCCTGAGATTTGACCTTAATGTGCTAATGCTTGCTGACATGGGATTGCTGCCACTAACCATACTTACATCACGACCGTGTGCATGTCACCCATAACGATGTTATTCTTGTTGTTTTGTGAGCTTGCTACCACTGTCCATTAGATTATACTTCCTTTGCAGCAAATTTAAAGCAGCTGGCAATTGATTGAGATCTCTGAGCATGCTTAATCGTATGCATTTTATTATTAGTAAATATTAGATCAAAACACTCGCTTAATAATTATAATACACTTGTATAGCTCCCTCTGAGAACTGAACCTCCGTCTAAGCACTTAATTTAACCATACTGTAATGATAACTCATTTGTTAAAGCACCCACAGATAACTCAATTTCTTTCCGGGTACTTTACATTCGCAGTAAATGAAGCCTGATTAGATTGCTATTCGTTATAACAAGTTTAGAGGTTACTGGCAGTGTCAGCATACAAATATGGTTAGTGGCTGCATGCAGAGTCTCAGCAGGTACAAGCAAGTAGCAGTGACTAACACGGAACCACTGAATACTATGATATATAGATGCATTTGGTAAAGAAATCATAGTCAGATCATTGTTATTAATATTCGCAATGTCACTAAGCATAGGCGTGTTCGTCGGACATGCAAAGCATCAACAAATCGATTGGTTTAGTAGCAGCAGGCAGATTGTCTGGACTCACATGCTCCACGAAGGATGTATCACAAGAACACATTTAATGCTGAAATCTCGTCATATTCTGTTAGAAAGTCTGCTGTCATCCATGTGGGGAAGTCAGCAATTGATACAGCAAGTGATGAGAGAATTCAACCTGCTTGAAGGCAAGGATTGATCAAAGCAAATGTACATTAGCCAGTAGTGCCCTGTCGGGATGGCATCTCATGTGCTACACTCGACCCACGGTGTAGGAACAGGGACCACAAGGTTTCTGAACAATTTAATGGCAAGTGAGTCCCATTAAACAGTCACTTTCGGCTTCCGAGACTTTAGACCACAAAGGACCTCAACACAGCCATTTAACGGTAGCTACTAGTCTGTAGTAACCAGGCCACTTATCCCCTTATGATGCTACTAGCCTCGGCTTGCTTACCTCCCCGGTTTACACATTCAAGTTCTTACTGTGAAACAAAACTCAGGCATTGCTTGCCTCCTCCATACCGATCTTAACTGCAGCACCAGTTTCAGCCTCCGCCGGCCATCAGGTCCTGTATGGACAATAAATTAGCTGATCAACTCCCCAGCCCAAAGGCCGTTGGGGACAGAAGCTTTTGCTCTGTATACCCTAGACTGTTTAATTGATTTTCAAGATGTCTTATGCAAGGACAGGTACCCTCCTGCTTCTCCCTGTGGCACAGCTTTGCCAGCCGTCCTGAGCTCCCACATTCATGTAACTGACAAGACCGAGTGTTCTCCTGACTCAGCAATGATTCTCACTTACTGCGTGTTGTCTGAGACGATGAGCCGTGGTTGCACACTAGGTGAGGCTGGTGTTTTTCTTTCACGACCTTTGTCCCGAGGTCGTGGATTCGATACCACGTGGTAAACGATTCTTCGTATCTGCTACAAGCTGCTGTGTTGACAGCTGTATTGCTCTTCTGTTGGCTGTATGTATTTATTTATTGTATTTATTTATTTAAAATCAGCTATGTATGTATGTATTTACTTATCAAGGCTGCGGGCTACCGAATGCTTACCAAAAGCCATATAGGCCGTGAATGTGCTATGAAAAACTCTCCTGCCTAACACTTAATCTTTTTGGTTTTGCATAGTTACAGGCAGCTGTACAAAGGGGCCGGCCTCTAGCTGCCAAGCTAGGATCAGATCCGGTGCTAGGATATAGCACATGAAGTTTGATGCAAGGGCACACACTCGACGGCATACACACGCCTTGGAGAGCTTCAGAAAATGTCTAGTCGGCAGTGGAAGCTTACAGTGCACCAGCACAGAGCTGCTCTCTCCAGCTTCTCGGTTGGAACTCGGCTGCACCTGCCAATCTGCTCTTCCCCTCTTTTTACAATTCATTTATATAGCTCCCCAAGAGAACTTAATCTCTATTCAGGCGCTTCACATATGCCCCGGGGCTCGAGCCTACGACCTCAGTCAGACCTTGGTCGGGGCGAGCACCTTAACCGCTAGACCAAACCAGCTCGGCTTTCAGCTATGATATATGGTATATGGTACTCAGCTACAGCTAGCTAACATCAAGGGTGAGCCAGGATACGGTTCATTCAGGGCAGGCTTTGACATCTGAACTGGGCTTGCCAGCCTGACAGAGCAGCTGCACTATCAAGCTAAAGCGAGGCAATGCGAAGGGCTAGCCAGCCGGCCGATGAGTTGGACCTCTTGTGCACCCCCACAGATCTCAAGATCACCTTTCTCATGAGATGGCACAGCAAAACAAGGCCTGTTCCTCACGAATGCACGACAAGGCATTGCAGGCACAGAGTTAATAATAAATATATTCAATGAATGGTTATGTAGGATTCACACACCCAGCACACCAGGCTTTTCCGGTCTATGCTGCAGCCTGGTAAATGCTTGCCTCCTGCCCAGAGAACCTGCCCCACATGTCACCCACTTTGAGCCAACGTTCTCAGCCACAGCCTAGCTGATGCCCAGCATCCTGCAGCAGCAGCTGCTACTATATAAGGAATAAATAATGATACATTTTTATGTGATTAAACCGCCCTTTTTGTACAGCAACAAAAGAACCTTTGCGACTATCACCACTGCTTGCAGCAGCAAAAAAAGAATCGCCCATAACAGGATTCGGATTCACGACCTCGGGTCGAGGTCATGTAAGGAATCCACCTTACCTAATGTGCCATAGCGGCTCACCGTCTGTACAGACATGCACTTCCTTAGTGGCATGCACTCCAGCTTAGCAGAATGCAGCAGCGTTCTAGTAAAGTCGCTTGTAACTAGAAGACCTTGCTCTTCTAATAAGTGATGCTGTTGTGCGACCATCGCCATGTGCTTGGAAGATGGGTGTCGAATTCGACAGCTGACTTAATTCTTTTGGCTTCGGTAAGAAAACCGCTTCCACATTTACCCATCACGTCTGATCTCTATCGAAGATTAGAAACTGTCTTCCACGGTGGCTTGCAAAGAATTTACTAGATCTGTATTTGTGTTTTGGCAACATGTTTGTATTTATTCCTTTGGCTGGGCTGCCGATAAGAAGTCACTACACAGCTACTGCTGGCTATGGATATGGCTGTAAGACTTGTTTTCATAACTCCTGAGGTTTGAAACTCTCGTGTCTCGTTCCCTAAAATAGCTCGAATGGCTGCCATTTGATCAATGGATGCATAACAAATTTCCTTCGTAGACCCACAAGGCCTACCACGGCTTGGCTCCTCCATACCTAGCTGAACTGCTGCACCAGTTTCAGCTTCCTCGTGCCCTCAGGTCCTATATGGACAGTGAGTGCCATTCATCAGCCCGATGACTATTAGGTACAGAAGCTATGTCTCTGCAGGTCCTCAGCCGTGGAATTCACTTTCATGATTCTTAAGTAACGACGACTCCTCTCTTGCTGCTGACTATGGCACATTCTTTCCAGCTGTCCTGAGCTAGTACTTCCATGTTGTTCACTACCTCAAGTGCTCTCCTGACTCGGCTATTCTCCTCAATTGTGCTCAATTGCTGCATGCAATGAAATATGACGGGAGCCAAATGTGAACCGAAAGCAGTGTAGGCTGTCATTGCACTATAGACAATATCCTGCATCCTAACACTCACACAGACTTGGTGGCTTTGTGTAGTTACAGGCAGGTGAACAAATGTGCCTGCTGCTAGCAGCCCAGCTAGGGTCAGATCTGGATGAATTTGAAGTTTGATGCAACATCAGTACATACGTACATGCTTGGTGAGCTTTAGCAGAAGCCTATTCGGCAGTAGAAGCTTGCAGTGCACCAGCACAGACTTGCTCTCTCCAGCTTTCTGGTGGCAGCTCGGCTGCACTTGCCAGTCGGCTCGTCCCGTCCACCCTCTTAGCTCGTCCTCTCCACCTTCTTCAGGTATCCCACCCATAGCTTTCTGCTATGGGTGGGATACCTGACGTCAAGGATGAGCCAAGCCAAGGTCAGTCAAGGGCCAACTGAAGTGGGCTTGTCAGCCTTGCAGCACGGCCGCATTATAAAGTGAAGGCAAGGCAGTGTCAAGGGCAGCCAGAGCAGGTAGAATTTATGTGTCCATCCAGCCATCTCGAGATCACTTATCTTACTCTCAGATATACTACCCCATCAGGCCAAGCATCGTAGCACTCGCTTTTCGGAATCCAATAGTCTACAAATACCTCGTACAAACATTAAATCCTTTGGAGACCGTGCATGTAGTTCGTATGCTCCCAAAGCCTGGAACTCCCTTCCGACCTGCGGCAGAACATCCCCTGACCTGACCACATTTAAAAAGAACTTAAAAACACACCTATTTAGGACAGCATTTAGTGGGTCCCTGTGATTCGTCCTTCATGTGCTTATGCGTGCTGACCTTGTGCATGCTGCCACTAACCACATTTGCATGCTGACCCTGTGCATGTCACCCCTAACTCTATTATTCTTTTTGTTTGTTATTCAAGCATGATTTTACTTACCATTCGATTGCATTTTCCCTTTGCAGCAAATGTAAAGAGCCTAGAAAGAGATTAAGTTCTCTGAGGGCCCTTTATCAAGTGCATTATTATTATTATTATTTTTATTATTACTTGATTGCCTTGCAACTCAAACACTCTCCACAGGAAAGCTAGAAACAGCCAGGTAGGCACAGTGCTAATAACCCATTTATTCAAAAAAATAAATACGTCTATTAAATGCACTCGAGCAACAAACCAAAATTCCGACCACCGACATTGACCTATTTGAGCAGCCTATTAGTCGATGGCATCCGGCATCCAGGTCTCAGCTCAATCTCCCCATTGCATCTGCCCATCTTCCATTGCCACAGCCCACCTTGGGATAGCTTCGGCAATTCCCAAACCATTGCCGCTCACTGCCATAGCAGGCTGCCCACGGCTGCCCTAGACCGGTCACTTGCCCAATCTCTAGGCCAGTGTGCTGCATCTGGCTGGCCGAGCAGCTGTCATATCGACTATGTCGACCTGCATGCTTGGCCACGGCACGTCTCACACCTGGTCACATGCTCATGTGTTGAAGCAGGCAGAATTGTCCGGGCCCAACGACAAGGGCATAGTCGTCGCGTCAGCGCCCGGCGATCGTCTGCCCACCAACTGCAAGGTGCAGGTCTCACACGGCCAGTGAGCAATCGAAGCATCGATAGGTTGCAGCCGCAGCAGCTGAAGGGCACCACCTATGTCGTCATGGACTGTCTGAGCAAGCACCTAAGCATGCTCGTCAGGCTGCTGAGATGGGCGGTCTCAAAGTGAGATTGACGTCCACGAAAGGCTTCATAAACTGCCTCAGACCGAAAACGAACTTCGCCTGGCATTCGGCGACCATTGGCTGGTTTCTGGTGACCTCAGCCTCGAAACGCCTGAGTGCCCCTTCATTAGTCTTGGCAAGCTAGGCAACCAAAACCTGCCTTTACCCGGCCTGGTCCACCACCGGCCAGGTAATGGCATGCCTCCAGACCTGAGATAAGGCCCCAGAGTTAAGCAGCCGAGTCAGCTTTCATCGAGGCAGCATCACTGACACTGTGCATCTGGTGTCCACAGAGATGGCACACGAGCAAGCTGTAGCCTCGGTGTGGGTCAAGTCCTGATACACAGAACTCGTTGGCAGACCACCTAACGGCCAAACCCCGTGACTACCATAGGAGTGAGTAAAAGTAAACATTAGTCAGCCGTTAAAACTAAGGGACCCCAAGATGCAGCATTTGTGCTCGGCTGTCTGATGCGATCTCTGCCTCATGCTCACTTTTGGGATGGTCTTTAAAACTGGCACCCAAGAACCAGCTACCTCTATGCCACATATGTCTGGGTCCGAGAGGGGCTTGCCAATGAGGACCCCAGGCTCTGAGTCCGGCAAGGTATCTAGTGCAGAGAACCAGGCCGAGAGCAGCAACCGGCCCACCACTTGC
The DNA here is from genome assembly GCA_009760855.2 of Cristatella mucedo. NCBI lineage: Eukaryota > Metazoa > Bryozoa > Phylactolaemata > Cristatellidae > Cristatella > Cristatella mucedo. Next base: position 1,658,703 of record WPIO01000069.1, read on the forward strand.
CGTGGGTGTACATGGCCGGCTTGCCGAGGAGTCTGGCATGAGGATGAGGCTGGCGATGATAATTCTATCCCTTCAATAGCTCATTTCACTCTACCACCAACAATGTCTTTTCTCTATTTCTGCCTTTTCCATGCTCTGTCCGTGACTCCTTTTTTGTCAATAATCGCCAACAGAGAACTTTATCTCTTTCTAGGCACTTTACATTTGCAGCAAAGGGAAATGCAATTGAATGGTAAGTAAAATCATGCTTGAATAACAAGCAAAAAGAATAATATAGTTAGGGGTGACATGCACGGGGTCAACATGCAAATGTTGTTAGTGGCAGCATGCATAGGTGTGTTTTTAAGTTCTTTTTAAATGTAGTCAGGTCAGGGGATGTTCTGACGCTGGTCGGGAGGGAGTTCCAGGCTTTGGGAGCATATGAACTAAATGCACGGTCTCCAAAGGATTTAAGGTTTGTACGAGGTATCGGTAGACTGTTGGATTTCAAAAAGCGGGTGGCACGATGCTTGGCCTGATGGGGGGGGGGTATATCGGAGAGATAAGCTGGAGCCATAGAATGAAGGGACCTAAAAGTGAGCGACAAAACCTTGAAGTCAATCCGCAGCTTGACTGGTAGCCAGTGCAGGTCGGCGAGAAGTGGAGTAATGTGGCAACTGCGACGCTCACGACAGACAAGCCTAGCTGCAGAGTTTTGCACCAGCTGCAATCGTTTAATCGCACATGCTGGTAGGCCAGTAAGCAGTGAGTTGCAGAAGTCGAGACGGGATGTCACGAATGCATGGACCAGCTTGGACGTGGTATCCTTATCTAAACAAGCCCGAATTTTAGCAATGTTATGAAGCTGAAAATAGGCAGGTTTGACTGTGGAGCTGATGTGGTCGTCTAACGAGAGGTCACTTTGGAATATGACACCTAGTTCCTTTACCAAAGAGTATTTGGCATAAAACAATTTACTGATTTTGATAGGCTGCTATCTCCTTGCCCATAAATCTACTTATAATACTGTGCATGCTGCCACTAACAACATTTGCTTGCAGACCCTGTGCATGTCACCCCTAACTACATTATTCTTTTTGTTTGTTATTCAAGCATGATTGTACTTACCATTCAATTGCATTTCCCTTTGCAGCAGGTGTATAGCGCCTAGAAAGAGATTAAGTTCTCTGTGGGTGCTTTATCAAGTGCAGTATTATTAGTATTATTATCACTTACACGAACCCCTTCTGCTCATAAACTACAAATCAGTCACAATTTGCCAGCCTATGTGGGCTGAAATTGCACATTTATTAGTTTATCGTTTGGCATGATTTTCCCTAGCATTTGTAATGTGCATTGACACTGCGAGGCTGTTATGCAAGTTTAATAATAATAATAATAATAATAATGCACTTGATAAAGCGCCCTCAGAGAATTCAATCTTGCTCTAGGCACTTTACATTTGCTGCAAAGGGAAACGCGATTGAATTGCGAGTAAAATCATGCTTGATAAACAAACAAAATGAATAACATGGTTAGGGGTGACATGCACAGGGTCAGCATGCAAATGTGGTTACTGGCAGCGTGCACTGTGTCAGCTCACATAAGCCCATGAAAGATGAATCACAGGGACCCACTAAATGCTGTCCTAAATAGGTGTGTTTTGAAGTTCTGTTTAAATGTGGTCAGGTTAGGCGATGTTCTGACGCAGGTTGGGAGGGAGTTCCAGGCTTTGGGAACATACGAACTTAATGCACGGTCTCCAAAGGATGTGATGTTTGTACGAGGTGTTAGTGGACTGTTGGATTCCGAAAAGCGGGTTGTACGATGTTTGGCCTGATGGGGGAGTATATCTGAGAGGTAGGCTGGAGCGAAAGAATGAAGGGACCTAAAAGTAAGCAACAAAACCTTGAAGTCAATCCGTTGCTTGACTGGCAGCCAGTGCAGTTTGACGAGAAGTGGTGTGATGTGGCAACAGCAACTATCACGACAGACAAGCCTAGCTGAGGAGTTTCGCACCAACTGCAATCGCCTGATTCACTTTAGTCCAATGAAAGGTCTGTAATATTGCACAACAGTCGCATGCAAGATTAATGCAACTAGTCGCAGTTGTTTTGTGTGCTCAATGTCTACAGCAAAGGCAGTCATTGTCTCAGGCTTATGTGCTTGCAGTAACATTTGTTAATAGCACTCCAGTCTTCTTCTGGATGGGAAGTCAATAGCTATATCCATGTTATTCTGTAATAGTAAAACTATCATATTATTTGTAGAGCATAGATCGAGTCAGCATATGGTTACTCCTAGCCATGAATGTTTATGCCATGATATTGCATATATATATATATATATATATATGTGTGTGTGTGTGTGTGTGTGTGTGTGTGTGTGTGTGTGTGTGTGTATGTGTGAGTGTGTGAGTGTGTATATGTGTGTATGTACATATGTCTGTGTGCCCATGTGTACGTGTGTACTAACTCACAGACACAAGTGTTTCAGGGCTTCAGCCCGAGACCTTACTGGTTGAAGGCCAATTCCTTGTCCCTAGACCAAACCAGAGCAGGCTGTCTCTGTGATATCTATGCATACTGTGATAGCTCGTGCTTCCTTTGCAGCAAATGTAAAGCACATGGAAAGAGATTTAGTTCTCTGAGAGCGCTTTGTGAAGTAGGTCGTTATTATAGTTATTATTATTTTTAATGTCTATATTTGCGTTAAGATCAGCTATATCTGCATATGTGCAGCTGTCCAAGCTATGTTCATGAGCATATTGCTTAAGTAGTTATGCTTTATATACGTTACAGTATCATATGAATTGCAGGATAATTAGGAAGAATTTTTTTCAAAACCCTGAAGTTTTGAAGTCGTGCTTTTTTTCGCTAAGTGCTACCGATGTCGAAATTTTTTAGAGCCATGTATCATGAATGGTGCACAATTCCATAAATGCGAGCAGGCCTGCATGTGTACTGACACAGGGCTTATGTTTAAGGAAGTCAATTAGTGAATGGAACAGTCAAGGTGCTAAATGACCAGTTAGGACTGGGGAAATGATTCAACCGATTGACGAATAGCTAAGATGTGGCTATGCTATAAATACTGTAGATGCTTTCACATTCTTTGACAAGTGCTCAAGTCTTAAGTTTAATTCTGACCACTAGTTGTACCAGCTTAAAAAAAAACCATCTATTAGAACCATGAACGTTCATTCTTCGTGACTCACCGAGAGCATATGAGAGCTCTGCAAAAGCCAAGTTGTGACAAATGCCACCGACTCGGTCAATGCCATTAGGGTTTTTTGTCGGATATAGTTATGCCAATCTACAATATTCACGAAACAAAGTCTTTTCCAGCATGTGGAACTTACCAAGTAAGAAAACAAGTTCTCTTTAAGTCTGATACAAACTTTAATGCAGCCAATTTTAATTATTTCGGAGAACAAGATTCCTCTCACAGTAATATTAATTTGAATTGCATTTGACGAGCCTGAGCTGAAAATGTCACGTAATCCAACGAGTTAGCAACTGCACGGGTTTTAATACAATACATATATATCGAGCTTCTTAGCGGTTTAATAGAAGTAAAAATCTACCTCTCCTGTCTCGCTCTTTTATTCCGTCTCTATCTCGTCCCGGAAAAGTAGACGCATTTAAAGAGTTCAGAAAGTATAAACGTATCTTGCTCTGAGCAACTCAGGCACCTCGGCGACGGCTCGGTAATCAGAGGAAACACCGGTGCTAAGCAAAGTCAAGCTTAACGCTGTCATACTGGGCTAGCAGTCGTCTCCTGTCGCATGTTAATTACCAGCTCGGAAGAACGGCATTGCTGGTACTCAAAGGCTACTAAAATGGAAGCAGTAGCTTAAGTGGACAGTGGAACTGATAATTTTTCGAGAATCCGCGGGCAAGCCTTACGAAAACGTTGACTTCCGGCGAGGGCCAGTGGTGTGACTACGCGACCAGTGCCTCGCGAGAGCCCGCAATCGCAACGCAGCTACCTAACGCAACGCGTTACAGGCTGAGTGCAAAACAAGCGGTGCTGACGCAGAAAGCTGCCTGCTAAAACGTAAACTCACCAATAGCGTGCAGCGTCGGAGTGGGTCGGAGGGAGCAGCAGCACGCGACGCGCTCTGCTGCTGACGCACGACGCCGCACTGCTCCTTGCCCTATCGGGGATCCATCTGGCAGTGCCGAGTTCGCCGGGGTAGTGCCGGCCAGTCCCAGAGCCACATCGTCCTGCACTACCGCTGCGCTACCGCCGCTCGGCGCCTACGCACTACCGCCGCACGGTGCCTACGGCACACTACAGCTGCTCAGTGCCTACAGTGCGCTACAGCCACTCGACGCCCACAGTGCATTACCACGGCTCCGGCGCACTACCACAGCTCGGAGCCTGCTGCACATTACCGCCGCACCACGCCTACGGTGCAATACTGCCGCACGATGCCTGACTTTTGATTTGTACTCCACTTGAGTGCATATGTACAGCGTATCCTGCTACTAAATTTTCTTAAGCTTCACCGACTGATTGAGTGGCTCAGCCCACCCACCCTGGCTTTACGTCGGCGTCGGGCTACGTCAGGTAAAAGCATGTTGGCAGTTCAGCACCTTCACCAGCCGTTCCCCCACCGGGAAGCAATTGTACTGAAGAGACCTTATGCTAGTTACGGGCTGAGGTCACCGAATTTGTTGCCGGCTGCTTGGTAAGTTATAGGCATCTCGTAGAGCTTATAAATGAGCTTGGGAACGCTGTGCTAATCCGAGCTAGCTCAGCTTTCTATCAAGAGCGATTTCGTCAGTGTTTTGCTGGAAAAATTGCTCCACCGTTTACTCGACAGCGGTTCGACGTGCTGTGCTGCCTGTATTATCTTGGCCAAGCGATCCCCACACGAGCGACTTTAATCGTCAGCAAATGCGCTTTGAACGCATTGGGCGAGCAGGACGTTGAAGACGAGGAAGAGAAGGCCGAGGGGGAAGGGCAGAGGGGGGATCGAAGAGGGTAGGAACAGGATGACGCGGGGTGAGAGAGCAGAGCAGAAAAACGAGGGGTAAGAAGAAACAGAGCAAGGATATTCAGGCATTGTGGCTCTTGTTTATTGATGTGATGTCCATGAACCTATTTGAATTCATCATTTCTCAGTGCTACCGTTTTAAAGGTGCGTTAAGGTGCACACAATTACCTATTCGTGGTTGTAGTTTGCTACAGTATAGTGACGCACGTTTGATTTTCAGCTATACGTGAATGCTAGATAGCAGTAGGCAGGGCTACTGCTTCGAAATGAAATACGTTTAAAATAGAGAAAAAGCCGCTAGTTTTGGAGGCGTTGAAATCGAAAAAGCAACCTGCTGTTGCTGAAGAGTTCAACGCGAGTCAGTTGACTATCTCCATCTTAAAGAAAGCAGAAAACGAGTGAGCCTTGAAGCGTTCACCGGCAGGAATCAGAGCCATAAAAGAAAGCGTTAAAGTCCAAACGAATCAGTTGTCGATTCGGTAATGGAACGTTTTTATCAAAAGCTGCAGCAAACTGCTGTGATCAATGGCCCATTAGTGACGGGAAATAAAAGGCGATCAGCAGTACATCAGTTGTCCCAACAAATGGCTCTCTAGAGCCTCTTAAAATATGAAGATTGGCAGTGAAAGAGCAGTGACTGCTGAGTTAAGAGAAGCAGTCATGCAAGATTTCGAGGCTAATTTAGACTGTGATAACGTACTCCTATATCATGTCATGTTACCTGATGCAGAGAACTTGCAAGCAAGTACAGCATAATGACCACAATGGGGTTGATGACAACGGCACATATGACCTTGAGAAGATGCTAGTGCTTGAGGTACGAAAGTTTAAAGCAAAAGAAGCATGACTTGCACTGGCAATTGTCTGTCGTTGCATGAAGTACAATAATAATAATAATAATACACTTGATAAAGCGCCCTCAGAGAACTTAATCTCCTTCTAGGCGCTTTACATTCTCTGCAAAGGGAAATGCAATTGAATGGTAAGTAAAATCATGCTTGAAAAACAAACACAATGAATAATATGGTTAGGGGTGACATGCACAGGGTCAGCATGCAAATGTGGTTAGTGGCAGCATGCACAGTGTCAGCATGCATAAGCACATGAAGGACGAATCACAGGGACCCACTATATGCTGTCCTAAATAGGTGTGTTCCAATCTTTCAGACTACGAGTACTATGCAATTGCGGTCAAGATCTTGACAAAACCTATTCCAAAATCGCATCTAGTAGAGAATTACTTTTAAAATGTAAATATAATTACGTGTGCCTTGATTACGTTAAACTGACTGCAATGAAATTCAGTGACTTCTA